>JAJIBD010002794.1:0-25061 GCA_021461705.1 Cryptotis parvus
CTCTGGGTAGGAAAGGGGCAACATGATTGGGACCTTGGGAGGTTGAGTTAGCATTAGAAAGAAAAATGATTGATTTGAAGCTTAATGAATCTTTAGAGTTTTTTCCTGCGAGGTGAGTGTAAGTATAGAAAGAGCAAATAAAAAGAGGCCACTTGCATGACTCTTTTTGTCTCTTTATTCCTACAGTCATGACAGAATTCATCATTCCTTAAAAATCAAATTCTTAAACTTTCTAGGCCAGATCCACTAGAGCTGTCCTCCTTTGGTATTTCAATCCAAACTTCTTTCTTCACCAACTCTCTACATGTTCATTCCTTGTTTGTGTGAAAGACTCTGCATGATTTGAAAATTACCTTGGGACTCCGTGTCCTCTCCTTCACAGCACCAATGCTCACCAACCACTCTACTCGCTTCATATCTGCTGCTTTTCTTTCTAATTTGTTTTAATTAAGACTAATCTCCCCAACACTACTGCAAAATCATTCTCCTGTTTTTCCTACCAGCATCAGGTCGCCAGTGAATTGCAGGTGTTCATTCCACGCACCTGCTTTTTAATCATTTACCTCTAGGGTTTAGAGATAGCACCCATACTTCTTCTGAATCCTAGTATATGCAAGGACCTCGACACTTCTCCTTCGTCCTGCATCCCTGTTTACTCCTCCTTACTTTTACCCAAAAGAAAGCTGTGGCTCCTACCCTACTTCGCATCCTGATGAGCTAGCATGTGGTTAATACTTACTTCATTTCTCTCTAGGTTTCTTTTTCTTTTTTTTTTTCTTCTCTTCCTATTATAGTTTACACCTGGCATTTTTTTCTTTCCCTTACTATCTCCTCATAAAGCTCCCAGAGCTATCTTTTTTCAGTAGCTATTCAGTCTTCGTCAAGATTTAGTCTGGCCTTCCAGACACAATCTCAATACTGAATTTTTCAGAAGAATTCTTGACTCCACTCATAAAGCACTTATGACATTTAAGTAACAAGTGATTTGTCTGCCAAGTAGATTAGCCTGTCTTTTTTGGTGCACCTCTATAATCATCTGCCACCCCAAAAACCATTGATTACTATGATATACACCTTCTTCGCCAGGATGTTGTTGGGAAAGTGGAAAAAGAATAATGTCCACGCACAATTTAAAGTTATAGGTTCTCTGGGTATCTTGGAGCTGTTTTATGATGCAGTTTTGATGATTTTTTTTTTATCCAAGTGATTCGTAAACCATAGCCTAGCAGAAAATGAGTGTCTGTGGATCATTTTGAATGAATCATTCTTATAAAATAATCCTTAGATATCAACTCCATTCATAGTTATCTTTCTAATGGGAGATTTATATCCTTCTATATTTTTGGGTGCTTTATCACTTATCTTTATGTAGGTGCAGTTTTCGTACAGCAGTCTAAAATAAAAAAAAAAAAACATGTGTCCTATTATAATGTTTCTCTTGTTTGAATTTATATGGCTATGTAACCTATAAGGGCAAAGTAAGTAACTTTTAATTAAACTTATTCAGTGTCTTCCTGTGAGGCACAGTTCAACCATTAAGTTCTTAGCTACATGAAAGCATGAGATGGGAACAACAAGTTTTATAGTTCAGAGACTAAGAAGCTGGGTTTTCACATGTTTTTCCATATGCAGATAAAAAAAAAAAAATGTTACATTCTGTGAGCGGTGGGTGGGAATTGAGACTATTTTTGAGAAGTCTGCTGGACATTGGAAATTCAGTATTAGCAGAATATGTTCGTGTATGTGTGCGTGTGATGTGTGTGTGTGTGTGTGTGTGTGTGTGTGTGTGTGTGTGTCAATGCTGCAGACCCCCCAGGAAGATGCTAAGATGCATAGAGCAGAAAAGAATAAAGAACTGTGTAGGCAGCTGAGATCAAGTGGATGTCCCACAGTTCCTCCCTCTTTGCCTCCTAAAGAACCATAGTTGGTTTCCTTGTGTGCTTTGCTGACCTTTTCCTGTAAATACATACGGTGCTATCTCAGATGATTGTGTGCCCTGAGACATGTGCTGCTGACCACCCAATCCTGCTTTGAGAGCACTGAGTGACAGATACTGTAAACATCCTACACTCTCTCAGCTGTGGAAAGTAAGAAAGCTGGGGAGAAGGCTGTTTACTCTCTGCCTTAAATCAGCTAAAAAAGAAAAAATTGGAATGATTTTCATATGTGTCTTGTAATTGATCCTGTCCAGTATTTATCTTTTAGATCAACTCTAAAAGGAAATAAACTGACTGGGTCATGCTAACAAGTGTAAAATATCAGTTCTCTGACTAACATTGTTTGAGGGAAAAAGAAAAGATTACTGAATACCCAGAAAAATACCTTCCAACAACATAAGCTACATTTTATTGTTTGTTATAGACTCAACTAAAGATGTATCAAAACATTTAAGTGCCTCACATTACACTGATCAAGTTTCTATTTGGTCTGAATAGGATTTCTACAGAGTTTTAACATTTTGGGGAACAAATGTTCTGGGTATCCTAATTTGCTATTTTGTCAAAGATCAAATGTAGTTTGGAATCTTATGCTAAAGTGTCATAATGATGATCGCATGAATAATGCACACTATTTAAAGCCAGAATATAGTTACATATCTTGAGTAAAGGTAAGAGTGTGGAGGGAGGCAAGAAGAAATTTTTTTAAGAAGAAAATCTGCAGACTTAAATATTGGTTCAGTCTTAGCCAGGTAAACCATACCCTTTTATCTATTTCATATAGAGTATCCCACCTGCGCGCAGAGCCTGGCAGAGCTACCTGTGTTGTATTTGACATGCCAAATACCAGTAACAATTATAGACCTCATTCCCATGACTTGATGGAATGGTTTGACGCTCTTTATGTTCCTGGATCGAGCAGATGCCCTTAGGCTATCGCGCATGGTACAGGACTATTGAGATGTTACTGGTGCCTGCTCGAGTAAATTGATGATCTACGGAAGTCAAGTGATCAGGTGGCCAAGTGATAGATAAGTAGAATATTAAACATTTAGCATATAGTTCAACTTAACCCAAAAATTGAGTTCACATTAAATAAGTCTTTCAGAACATATTTAAATAATCCAGTAGATTCCAGTGTATATTAGAACATAAAATGCAATATGGTAGGATATAGCATACTTAAAATCTAATTGCTTCTATAGTTAGAATAGTAAACCCTAAGACCTTCTCAGGCACCACATAGTCCCTGGACTGGCTGGGTGAAGCCCTAGGATCCCAAGCATACTAGGTGACCTTGGTGTCTCCTGCCCCACAGGACCCAAGCAGCCCGTACCTTTGGGCCTCACATTGAGCTGCCAGCCTTATTGGCTTGAAGCTGGTACCACTTGGGCGGTACAGCCCTCCCCTCCATTAATTAAAGCCTACCTTGAATATTAAACAAATATGGATGCAAGCAATTTACATATCTCTTATCATAGCAGCCTTTTTAAGCATTTCCAATAAAAACCTATTCTACTACTTGAATAGTGTTGGAGGAACTTTTATTTTCGCCTCCAAAATAGAATAGTTGTTTCAGGTATACCTAACAGCAGCAACCAAAACTATGTAAGTATGATTTCTTAGAGTGAGTTCTCAGAGAACTGTTCCAGCAAGCAGGCATTGTGGCCATGCCTGGTGATGCTGAGGTGCTTGCTGAGTAGCTTCAGTCTGAGTCATTGGCCTTTTCAGACTACGCCTGTAGGCTTAAGGAAGACCTCTTTGAGACAATGCTCTGACGTTTCCTAATGAAATCATTATATGATCATTTGGAGATTTTCTTTCTGCCAGAGATGCAGAGACTTTATGGGTAAGTATAGAAGCAAGTTAAACATGGAAGGAAGAGAATGACCTGTGTACTTTCTCATCACTTATGAATCCTTCTGCTTCAATCAGGTGTCCCTAAATGTTCTCTCTAAATGTAGTCCCCGGATACAAGTTGGATTTTGCTTTTTATTTGTGAATATACCTGTTTAAAAGCTATTAAAATAAGGTGCTGAAACTCATTCCATCATCTAATAATAATGTATTAAGCTTCTACTACTTGACAGTTCTGGAAACTGGAGAATAGGGGAAAAAACACCTTTATAAACAGTAACAGTTGTTTGGATATAAAGATCTTGTTTATTATTGTTTTATTATATGTACTAAAACATTCAATTCAGCACCTGATGTTAGCTCAGGGCCAAGGCACATGTAATATGCCATATATGTACAAAACTAGAGTTTTGACCCCAGTACCGCATGCTTTACCTGCACCTCAGAGTAAACACAGCTGGAGGACCCTGGTGGCCCCCAGTGTTGCTGGGCCTGAGCGGCTTTTTGCATCACCAGACTCTGGCATTGAACTGTTCAGCTCAGTTGTCTGAGTATTGCAAGGAATGGTCCTCAGACCTGCTGAGCACTGCTTAAAAATGCCCCCAAAAACTTTTTATATTCAGTGATTTTCTTCTTAAATTTTCAGAGCTAACTGAATGCTAATATTCCATAGGTCTACAGAAATGTTCAAATGGATGGAGCATGTATTTTGCATGTGAGAGATTAGAGACTGATCCCCTGTACCATATGATCCTCTTGTACTGCTGGGGAGCCCTAGGTACCACCATCTGTGGCCCAAACATCAATGAAAAGGAATTGGGGGGGAGAAAGAAAAAAAAAAATTCTGGAACATTTTTTGTCTGTTTTTTTAAAAAAACTAATTTCTAAAATTTATATATTTCATTGTTACTAATCTGTTTTCTGAGATGGGTAAGAAGCTATTGGATATATATTTATTAAAAGATAATTATATAAATGATTGTATTTAGGGACTGGAAGAAATAGTACGGTGGGCAGGGCACTTGTCTTCCACATGTCTGACCTGAGTTATATCTCCTGCACTTGTTATGGTCTTTCCAGTCCCTCAAGGAGTGAATATATGTATTTTAGTCTTATTAAATATATAATCATATGCCATTTAATGACAGGAATGTGTTCTTAGAGCTGCACATGTATAAATTGAGCATATTTACACAAACCTAAATGGTATAGCCTGTAAGGTTACAGGCTGTATATAACACCCTTAAGGTTATATGTTCTCTTTGAGACTGCCATCATATAGGTTGCGTGTCATTCAGTGATGTGTGATTTTTATGTCATGTATATGGTATACTAACAAACCCATTATAATATATTTATTTAATATTAAATGTATAATAGTCAAATTATGGTTGTAATACAGCTGGATTTTGTTCACTTGGACCTTAATCTATGATATTCTAGTTTTAGTTCTTCAGATAGAGTATAATGCAATATATGGTGATTATTGTGTAATTTAGTTTATGTAACAATTTTATTTGTTTATCCAAGAAATGCTTTAGAACAAACGTTTAAAGCATAAATATTTATGTGTTAAAGAACACATGTTTCAGCTGAAAATTTTTGCAAGCTTGTGTTATAATGCAAAAGAAATAAAAATTTGAATGAATGCTTTATATGTTGTTCTTATTTATTTAAATTAGCACATATTTATAATGTGAACAGTGTCTAATGATAATCTGTTTTTATAAACTATTTGCAGCTAGATTTTCTGGACTCAAATGATTTCCTTTTATTTCTTCATTTTAAAAACTGCCGAGAACAAGTTTATTAAAACATTAAATATGATAAGCAGAAATCTAACAAAAGTTATATAAGACATACTCAAATATTCTTGGGAGAAATTACAGAAGACATGCTGGATATATTATATAATATATATATATATATATCAAGACTGGTATACATATATTAAGGCTCATATTAAGTGATTGTTGTGTGTAATAAAGAGATAGTAGGTCAAACAAATGACCAAGTACATTGTGGGAAGAATGCCCTTTTTAAGGAGCAGTACTGGGCACATTAAATTCTCTTATGAAAAATGATTATTTGGGGCCTCTACTTTATACCATGCTGAAAATCCAGCCTCAGTTTCATTATATATAAAAATATGAGAGGTAGAACAATGAAACTTCTAGTAAACTATAATATATTTATGACCTAGAATGGGGAAAATTTTCCTTTAAAATTTACAATATTAGCCTGGAAGAAAAATTGTTAACAATGTTGAAAATAATATAAAATATTTTACTCATCAAAATAAATATTGATAGAATATATAGAAAATTTTTCAACAAATAAAAACTTGTAGCTAGACTATAGAGATTTGCTACAAATTAATGATCCAGCGAAACAAAAGGAACTTAAAAGGAGAAAATGCAAATGATCAATGAATGTAAAAAAATTACTTAAGTTATAAAGTAGATGCAAATTGAAATCATAGCTCAAGGCCAATGGGTAAAATTGGGGAAAAATAATGTTGACAGTGTGGAAGAACATTGCAGACAGAAGCATGAATTGCACTAATAACTTTAAAAAAATAATCTGGTGGTTTCTGCTCAGGCTAAGTATATTCTCTGTCCTAGTCATCTATTTTATAGAATTATATATAATGTTTTTATAAAGGAAATAAAGGATATAAATAATATTCTCAGCAACATTATTTGAAATAGTTCAGAGTTTCAAGCTACCAAAAAATTTTGCTCAGTAAGCTTTATAAATTGTGGTGCAGTCTTGCAATAGAAAAACATTTGGACTGAGAATGAAAGAGAGTAACTTTGCATGCAATTATAAGTCAATCTTACACTCACAATGGGCAGAGAGAGGGAGAGAGAGAACACTCAGTGGAGTACACAAACTGTTTGCATTCTAGAGGCTTGGGTTTGATTTCCAGCACTGTCATGAAATTCCCCCAGCACAGAATCGAGCAGAAACCACTGCCAGCTGCCCCCACCCTCCCCACCAAAAACATTCACAAGCTGATAGACAAAATTAACTGAGAAAGAAAACAACTCAATTTAATTTTTTCACACAAGGGTTAATGTGTCTTCAGTGGTAGAAGTCAGGCTATGGTTCGCTTGTTATGTAGGAGACTAACTGGAAATGGGCGTGAGTGAGCACTGGACCACCATGCCGGAAATGGAACCTAGACCAGCTTTGTACAAAGAATGCACTGAGGCCTGAAGAGGATAGACAACAGGTAAGGTGCTTGCTTTCCATGCAGCCAACCCTGTCCATCTCGGCACAGAAGACAGTGATTCCCCTGAGCACTCCCAGGAGTGATCCCTGAACATAAAGCCAGGGAGTAAGCCCTGAGCACCACTGGATGTGCCTCGGGGACAAAAACTAAGATATTGAGAAAAATGAAATTTACTTTCATGTTCTTGGAACACCTCTTAAGGATCTAATTTATATTCAGCGTAAACCAGTAAGCTGCAGCTTCTATGCACAGGATGTCCTATATGCTAACAAAGTCCATTTAATGCTTCCTTGTGAGGCAGTGAGTCCGTGGGCTTTTGAAAATGTGTGCATTTGGTTATTGTACTGGGTAATGTCATTCTTCTGAAACAGGGGGTAGCCACACACCATTAAATTTTTTTTAATTGAACTCAAATAATTTGTCCCAAGAAAAGTTTATACATCCATAAAGATAATTTACTTTTTTATTCTAGAGCCATTGATGTAAATTTATTATATGCAAAATATTTACAATTCTACAAGCAATGTCTCTGTAGGGGACTGTACAAAGATAATTTACTTTTTAAAAGTTTTTTTGTTTGAACAATGTATGACCGAAACCCAAATATGAACATCTTTGTAATGGTGTATCTCATGATGGTATAATAAAATATTTTTTAAAAAGTTTGTTTTTTGGTTTTAGGTCACAGCTGGCTGTGTTCAAAGTTTGCTCCTTGTTCTGTGCTCAATAGATTACTCCTACTGGTCTGGGAAAAACACCCATCCTCACTAAGGATTCTATTTCTGAAGTCATGTTAGGTGCCAAACACAAATGGTTCTTACCATGAATGAGGTACTATTTCTAAGCATTTACTTATATTAACTGACTTACTATTTAGTTATAAAAAGACGAATATTATTTTTAAGGTGAAGAATAGAAGGCAACTGACGTTACAATAAATCTTCATGGTTAGTTCTCCCAATAAACAAATCTTAAAGCTGGTATTTCATTTTTGGCCGTTTGGCATCAGGGTATCTGTTTCTTAACCATGAAAAAGAAGTGCAGTGGCCTCCAAGATGGATGTTACTGTTTCAGTTCCTCCAAGATTTATAGAAAGAAAATGTCCTGGTCCCTTGAGCTGTTTCTGACTATGCCAATTCCTTTCTGTCACACAGACAATTGCACTTCCCCACAGCCTCTGAGGGATAGGTGTGGCCATATGCTTTGAACAATGGGCTGTGAGTAGAAGTGCATGGAAAACGTCAAGAACCTCTATACATAATGTACAGTGTTTCCCCTTCATTTGTGAAACTTTGGTCCTAAATGTAGTCTTTGTAAATCTGAATCCTTGAAAGGCTAGGCTGGTAGAAATACAAAGGAAATTGTCCTAGTAAATCCCTGAGACTTGCACTGATAATGGAGAAGGAGGTCTGTTTATAATACAATGTAGCCTAACTTAATAAATAATATGCTGAAATAATTGTTCGCAAACTTCTATAGATCTACTAGGGCCAGGTATCGCTTGTATTCAGGTCTCTCTGATCAACAGTTCATATTTTTTTCCGCTTATCATCTCACTTTTGAAATCCTATGACCTGAAACTTGAACTTTGTACTATTTTTGCCTTTATATTAATAAAATGCTTACAAAGTACAATCTAACATCAGTGTTCCAGATTTTTAAAAGGTCTTTGTCATTCTGTGTTTTTTTTTTTTTTTGGTCTGGAGCCTGATAGCATGATCTAGCATGATCTGCCAGACTCCTGAGAAATTTTTCCACCTCCTTCAATTCTGAGACTTGAGTTCTAGGAGCACACTATCAGCGATAGTGTTAGCAAAATAAAGGCTGACTTTCAATTACTAAAATATCTGACTACATTTAACTCTCACAGTATAGGTGGTATATAACCATATAAATGCATCTATATACCTCTCTATATATAGTCAGTTACCAAGTTACCCTGTGTCTAACTATATTCAGAGCATAGTTATTGCCAAACCTGCCAGTTGAGTCTGCTAAACAACAGCCACGTAGCACAGACGGCCATGACTATAAACATGAATTCTGAACCTCTTTCTTAAGGATTTTCTCCTGGAGTCTATGCTAATATCCAAGAACACTGCCTTTTGCATTACTTATAAAAATTGAGTTTTCATTGATATTTAGGCCAATGAGTTTATGCAAGATGAAAAAGACAAGAGAAAAATTTGCCTCAAACTACCAGGGTTACCATTTAAAGTATTTGGGATTTTCTCTTTCTTTTATTTGCTAAAAATTGATAGTTTGATTATTTTCCTGCAGAAACTGAGAAGTTACTATACTCATTTAATCCAAAATTCTTGACCTTTCAAAAAATAGCTCTATATAATTATTTCAAGTTTATTTATTACGAATGATTACAAATAATTTCTGTATGTATATTTAACCTTAGCAAATATCTGTTACACTGAGCTAAGTTGTAGAATGCTATATAAAAGAAACAGATTTATAGCTTTTATTATTTGAAATTACTATAGAGATTTAGGAAGTCAAACTAGAAGGGATGGAGATAGTCCAAGGGTGCTTGCCTTGCATAGAGCTGATCCAGAGTCAATCTCTGGCACTACATGATTCCCTGAGATCACAGTTTGCATCCCTGGGTATCCCTGGACCCCAGAAGGGTGGCCCAGGTAACCCCATACAGGGCCGAAACAGCACCACTTTCTCACACCCTCTTTCCCACCAGTCTGATCAGTCAAGAATTGCTGGGAGGGGTACCTTAAGACTCCTAAGCACCGCTTTGGAAGCTTCTCTCCCAAAATAGTTCAGAATGATCCTATTTTTCACTCAGACTCCCTTAATAGTTGCATCTTACAAAAGTAGAGGATCAAATCAGCACCAGAAAAGACCTTGGTACAAGTATGTAATACATGTAGTTTTATCACATGCCTAGATTCATGTTACCCACCATTACAATAATATATGAATTTTAACTACCATAGTGATTTAAATCACTATGGTAGTTGAGTCCTCTTTATGACTCAAAGGAAAACAATTTTTTAAAGTCCCTGACATCTAATTTTGCATTTCTTATGCAAATAAATTTGAAGACCTGAAGTCAGTGGATAATTTCTTAGGCAAACCTAAGATACTAAAACTAACTCCAGGAGAAACAGAAAGCTAAAGCCAATTTTTATACGGCTTTTTTACCAAAAAAGTTTTCTAGGTACCCTACACCCTAGAAACTTCTTTTTACACCCTCACTTCTTAAACTCCTGCATTTGGAGTCATATAGCTGAATGGGATGGGGGAGGAGAGTGTCACTAAAAACTCGGCAACAGTAAAAGATTTCTGGATGTGAAATGGCAAAAAAATTAATTCAAATTCCATTGCATAATGAATCCGAGATGTTTCTGGCAGTACTCACCCATATCTTGTTTCTCAAAGGAAGGGTTGTGAGTGGAAAACATTTTAGAAACAGTGTTCCATATGAATACACTAGCCCAGGTTATTAGCAACCCTTTCAAAACCAAGCTCAAATGGTAAGAAATAAGGATTTTCAACTTCTTTTTAATTATTTGCTTTGGGGTCACACCCAGCAATGCCCAAGTCTTATTCTTGGCTCTGTGCTCGGGGTCACTCCTGTTTGGCCTTGCTTGGAGACAATATGTATTGAACCCCAGTTGGCTGTATGCAAAGCAGATACCCTTCCCAATTTGCTATCTCTCCAGGCCTTCAGTTTCCTTTTTAAGAAACTAGTATGACCTTGATATATAAATATGATAAAGTAGCATAAAAAACTGCACACCAGTATCATTTATAGATTGATATTTTTTAAAACTCTAAGTAAAATGTCCATGATCTCTTACATTATTGGGTTATTTGAAATTAATACATATAACCCAATAATGCTTAACCTTACACTAGAAATACAAATATTGTTATATTAGAAAAGTTAATATGATTAATTATTTTAATAAGTATTAAATATTAATTTTGTAAGTGTTGCAATTGACTTTTGGCAAAACAGAACTCATTTCTAGTAAGACATTTTAGAAAAACAGCAATTAATGACTGTTATCTTGCTTACTGGAAAAACAGTAGTGGCATTTTCACTAACATAACAGGATTAGGGAAGCCCACTCTCCACGAGAATCTGTCATTGTCTGGTGGTAATAGTTAATACACTTAGGCTAGAGAAAATAAACATGTACAGGATAGGAGAAATAAACTGATCTCTCTTTCACAGATCACATGATAATATTTGTGGAAAGTCCCAAAGAAACAATGATCAAAGGAACTCAAGCAAAGAAAGACTTGGTAAGGTAGCAGTACATAAAATTGTTATATAAATATCAATGCAGGGGGCCAGAGCGATAGCCCAGCATGTAGGGTGTTTGCCTTGCACGCGGTCTGCCCATGCTGGCCCAGGTTTGATCCTCGGCATTTCATATGGTCCCCTGAGCACCTGCAGGAGTAATTCCTGAGTGCAGAGCCAGGGAGAAACCCCTGAGCATTGCTGGGTGTGACCCAAAAAGAATAAATAAATAAATAAATAAATAAATATCAGTGCATTAATGCTCACAAATAGTAATGAGCCTGGAGATATATCAGATACACAAAGCCATTTATGCTAAAGCAAAATGAACACAATATTCAAGGCAAACTTCAGAAGAAATGTTTGAGTATCTATATGAAAGAAATAATAAACCGCATCTATAAAACCCAAAAAAACAGCTTTATAAAAGATTTTCTTTTAGCATATCTAAATTTTAATCAAGCTGTCAGTTCTCCTTACGTTTATTTACAAATGTAGTCTTACCCCAATCAGAAAACATCCAATTTTTAATAGAACTAAATTAATTGATGTTAAATTTCAAATACACACTAAGCATACAGAGCAAGAGAAAGCAGAGAAAAGAAAACAAAAAGGGAAGATTAAAAACACCCATAACATGGGAATGGCAAGTATTCTCTAGCTTTTGTCTTTGAAAATGGAGAAAGTTGCTAGTCAAGATATAGAGGCAGGTTTAGGAAGCTAAGAACAACCTCCAATCTATCTATAGACAGCAAAGAAATGTAGACCATAGTCTTAGCAATAGCATGGAATTTAGTGCTACAAAATTAGTGAATAATTTTGGAAACTGACCTATGCCCAGACTCTCCAGATAGACTACCAGGCGTCCAGGACAGTGTAGAGGCTTAGAGACTCTGCCTTGTAAGTGTATGATGAGTTCAATAATCAGTGTCCTACATGCATAGGTGGTGATCTGCAGCTCTGCCCTCTGATCTCTAGAGCCACAGCCACACAACAGGTAGGTATATATAAGCACCCCAAAAGTACAAGCACACCGCCATGAATACTGCAACTAAAAAGATGTAGAAGAGCCTTAGCAGGAAGTGCAATGCCCGAAAAGTAGCACCATGATTAGTGTATGACAACAAAGAGTGTTACCCCAGAGGACTTGTATGTAAGCACAGCTAAAAAGAGTGTGACCTCGGTGAGCATCGTAGTACAGTGTGTGAGCACTCTCCTAATGAGCACACAACTACAACAGTGTTAGCACCATATCCAGGTATGTATATGACCCTAATCACTGTAACAATATCAGTACAGGGAAGGGAGCTGAGTAGGGAATTAAATAAATTATCCAACCTTGATAATACCTTGATTTCAACCTCATGAGATCATCAGAGAATGAACTAATTAAAAACATTCAAAGCTACAGTAATTCAAATGGACTAGTACTGTCTCAGACACATTAATTAAAAGAAGATCCTACATATAAATTGTGTATACTATAAACATTGTTATAAAACATCAGATTATATATTTATTAAACAGTTCCAAATCACATAGGTTACAGAAAAACTATATATTCACTTCATATTGTAAATCATAGTGGGATTTAAGAGATATATTTTCAAAATATAAATAGGTGAATATATCATCTGAAGATATCAAGACAGAATCTTACAAGCATTAATGCAGTTTCAATTCACAAGGTAGAGCTGGGATATGTCTTAATGGCAAAGCACGTACCTTGCATGTGTGAGGTCCTGGGTTTTATCCCTGACACCACAAAAAAAAAAGATAAGGATGTGGATGTAACTATACCATTACACATGAAAATACGTAAAAGCAAATATCAAAACAATGATTTGGGAATATACTGTAAACTATGACAAAAGATAAATATGTGAAGCATACAATAACATTATTAAGACCGGATTTCAATAGAAAAAATGAGAAAATATATCAGAGCCTTATGTAAAAAAGAGACATAAAATGCGATAAAATGCTGAAAAATTTTTATAGAATAATTTTGAAGTGTGGGCATCTTTCCCCAAGACAAAAATCATTTCTATAACAGGACATGTGCACATCATTATTCATTGCAGCATAACTGCTGCAATAGCCAAGATAGCTACAATAGCTAAGATAATCAACCTGGGTGTCCAATGACAGATGAATGGATTATGAAGATACGGTATACATAAACAAAATAGGATAAATAATTTGCAAGAAACAACAAAAAGTACACAATTTTCTGCAGCCAGTTTGAAATGGGAAGATACTAGATCCAGTGAAGTAAGCCTGAAGGACAAACACAGGAAGCTCTCACTTCTCTGGGGTATCTCACTTATCTGTGGTACATAAAATAACTGGATGAGGAAATGTAATGTAGTAAAGGGTAGATACCTAGGTCATCTTTGGCCCCAGAGTACAGCCAGAAAAGGACAGAGAAGGAAAGATATCAACAGGGAAGCAAGAAGAGTATCAAGGATTGTCATGAGGAAAGAGTCAGAGACCTCAGGTATATGGATGATGTGGGAGAGTAGTATAGCTATATCCAAAGCACAGGCTCAAAAACACTGAAAACATGAGCTATACAGCAGTCACCTCCAGCTAGTTGAAATGTGCTGTCAAGGTAGCAGGCCAGAACAATAGGGGCGGGGTGGGGGGATGTAGAAGTGGCAGGGGAGCACAATGCAGGTTGTATGGGAACATAACATGAGGGAAGTTGACACTGGTGGTGGAATCGGTGTTGGAATATTGTATCCCCAAGACGCAAATATCATTAACTTTGTAAATCATTGTTTGTTTGTTTTTTGGCTCTTTCTGTCACACTCAGGGGTTACTCCTGGCTTTGTACTCAGGAATTACTCCTGGCAGTGCTCAGGGGACCATATGGGATGCCAGGGTTTGAACCCTAGTGGGCTGCTTGCAAGGCAAACACCCTATGCACTGTGTTATCATTCCTGCCCCTGTAAATCATGTTTCTTTAATTAAGTTTTTAAGCACTTAAAATAATAATTACAGAGTTTTCTAAAATGAAATTTATCTAAATTTGAAGACAATCTCCTCTTATTGAGAGTTAAGTCTTTCACTTGATCACTTGAATCCCGTTATTCATCGATTTGCTCGAGCGGGCACCAGTAACATTTCCATTGGACCCTATCACATGCCAATGTAGCCCAATGGCATCTGGTTGATTCAGGAATATGAAGAGCCTCAAACCATTCCTTCAGGGTCTTGTTTTATTTTTTTTTTATTTATTTATTTTTTTTTTTTTGCTTTTTGGGTCACACCGGGGATGCTCAGGGGTTACTCCTGGCTCTGCACTCAGGAATCACTCCTGGCGGTGCTCGGGGGACCATATGGGATGCCGGGGATCGAACCCGGGCAGGCGCACAGCCCGCGCGTGCAAGGCAAGCGCCCTACCAGCTGGGCTATCGCTCCGGCCCCTCCCTTCAGGGTCTTAACAAGGAAGTCTGACCATCTTGTAGGTGGGCGGCCACGTGATCTTTTGACATCAGTTAAGTCTTTAGGAAATGGTAAATGGTATATTGGCTTCTCATAGCCACATAAAATTGTATATCTAAGTTGGTGTAGTGTGTATTTTTTGAGATGCCATTTAAAAAAAATCAATAGACTTATAAATGGAGCATAAAATTCTATTTATCAAATGTAGTATGTAGTGCCTAAGACATAGTACAGCAGGTATGACACTTGCCTTGCATACATTAGACACAGCATCTCATATGGTCTCATAGCAATGCCAGGGGTGGGCCATACATATACATATGTGCATATATATGCATATATATATATATATATATATATATGAATTGTGAGGGCAAGAGGTGTTGCAGGTGTGGCTGCAGTGACTGGCTGCATTGGCAGATGGAAGACAGGAGACAGACTGGTCTACACCCAGGGCTCTGCCCCATGGGCCCTGGATTGTTGATGGTCTGACATAGAAAAAGACTGGGTCCCTGGGATGAACCCAAGCCATGGCAAAGCCTGGCAAACTACCCATGGTTTATTCATATGCCAAAAGCAGTAACAATAATAGACCTCATTCCCAACAAATGGAGATGTTACTGGTGCCTGCTCAAGCAAATCAATGAACAATGGGAAGACAATTAGTACAGTGATACAAATGATATATAAATTGTGACTGCCCTTGATATTATAAAATTTTATCATTAATGAAAAGGATCACTTTTATACAACCCTATGGAGAATACAATTTTTATGTAGATATTTATTTTTTTGACAGTTACAAAAATGTTCATGTTTGGGTTTAAAGCCATACAGTGTTCCAGCACCCATCCCTCCACCAGTGCCCACCTCCCACCACCAATGTCCCTGATACACTCCCCTCCCCTAGCCTGCCTCCATGGCAGGTTCTCCATCTCTTTTCTCTCTTTCTCTCTTTCTCTCTCTCTCTCTCTCTCTCTCTCTCTCTCTCTCTCTCTTTTCCCCCTCTTACATGTTGTGGATTATAATAGACTTTCGACAATCATTGGTCCACTGTTCCTTTCTCTGTCTTACCTAACCTCTGCTCCCACACATTTGTGGTAGTTTCGACCTTTTACAAGACCTCCTGATCCACATTTTGCCTGATCTTGGATATTGGTATCATAATATATATGTATATATGTATATATGTATATATGTATATTTATGTTATGCAAATAAATGCAGACATTCTATATGTGTCTCTCTCCTGACTAATTTCACTCACCATGATCATCTCCATGTCCATCCATTTATAGGCAAATTTCATAACTTCATTTTTCCTAACAGCTGCATAGTATTCCATTGTGTAGATGTACCAAAGTTTCTTTATCCAGTCATCACTTTTCAGGCACTCTGGTTGTTTACAGCTTCTGGCTATTGTGAATAATGCTGCTATTAATATAAAAGTAGGGATGGTGTTTCTGCTGCGTGTTTTTCGCTTCCCAGAGTATATTCCCAGGAGTGGTATGGCTGGGTCAAATGGGAGTTCAATTTCTAGTCTTTGGAGGAATGCCCATATTGTTTTCCAAAAGGCTGTACCAGTTGACATTCCCACCAACAGTGAATGAGTGTCCTCTTTTGGAGAATACAATATTTGCAAAGCTAATTTCCACAAGGAAAAGAAAACAATGATTGTGTAAATATACAACTTATATAAATACAACACATATGATCTGTAGGATTCATAACTTTTAAAAATTCTTATTTTAGGTCCCATGGTTTTTCAAAACTTAATGTAGGGTTTTATACATATGACATTACGGTACAGAATCTTTCTACCAGAGAGACATCCCTCCACCATTGTCCCTGTGGTGTCCTCCCCCCGCCTCGCCCTTTGGTGGCAAACTTACTTGTAAAGATAGTTCTCAGTTTCTGTTATCTTTGGTATTTATTATATCCTTAGTTTGATTCTTTATATCTCACATATGAGTAAAGCCACTCTTTTTCCCACTGTTTCCTCTCCTAAGTTCACTCAGCATAATACTGCCAAGATCTATCCAAGTAGCAGCAAATTGCATGATTTTGTCTTTTCTTATAGAGAATAGTACTCCATTGTTTATATATCATAGTTTCTTTATTCAGTCATCTATTCTTCCACGCTTGGATTGTTTCCAGATTTTGGATATCGGGAATAATGCTGCAATGAATGAAGGCGAGCAAATGTCTTTTCAGAATAGTTATTGGGCCCTTGGGGTAGATGCCAAGAAGCAGAATTGCTGGGTTACATTGAAGCTCATTCCTAGCTTTTAAAGAAGTGTCTATATTTTTTTCCCAAAAGGCTGGATCAGTTAACATTCCCACCAGCAATGAATGAGGGTTCCTTTTCCCCACATCCCCGCCAACAACTGTTTTTGTTCTTTGTGGTGTGTGCCAATCTCACTGGGTTTTGGTGGTTTGGAATTTTTTTTTTCTCTTTTATTTATTTATTTATTTATTTTTTAAGTATTTTATTATACCACCGTGAGATATACAAATAAAAAAGATATACAATTAAAAAGTTCATGTTTGGGTTTTGGTCATACAGTGTTTCAGCACCCGTCCCTCCACCAGTGCCCATCTCCCACCACCAACATCCCCGGTTCCCTCCCCCTTCCCCAGCCCTGCTCCATGGCAGGTTCTTTATTTCTTTCCCTTTCTCTCTCTTTCTCTTTTCCTTCCCTTCCAGACTATGGATTACAGAACATACATTAAAAGGTTGTCATTTGTATCCTTTTGCCTCTATTTAATGCTCAGTTCTAGGTTGGCATTAGTACCCTCGACTATTGTTAGCCCCCTGTTCCATTTTCTGTCTTACCTAAACTCTGACTCCCACACGTTTGTGATAATCTCCACCTTTGACAAGACCTCCTGATATATGTTTCACTTGACCTTGGATATTGGTATCATAATATGTACATATATATTTATGCCATGCTAATAAATTGGTTTGGAATTTTTTAAGATAAAATGAACTTTCATAAATCACTGGGATCAGCATATTTGGTGTTTAGAATCATAAGTTTGAAGCCAATGAAACTGACTTAGTTTTGCTATCTAATTTATAAACTTACTTGAATTACACAGTGGAATCATTACTGGTTCTTTTCTAGGCTTCAGGAAAGACAATCACAAGGCAGAAACAGTAGACTACAATGGTCTTAGGTTAACTTTATCATCATAATCCTATGTAAAAGAGGGCTCTAATAATCCAAAAATGGATGGAATTAAAGTTTGTTTTCAGAAGTAAACTTTATTTCAGTGAAGCAAAAGATTCAGTAAAGAGTAGTGGATTGATGTTCTTTCATCATATGGTTATGAATGATGAGAAAAAGATATTTAGAACAAGGTAATTTTCTTCTATCCCCAATTCAGGTGAAATTAAAAAAAATAGCTATGCCCTCTATTTTCAAAAGCAGTTGAATAAAATCCAAGCTTTTTTATCGTTTTTTAATGACAACATAGCAAATACTACTTTTACGTTAAAATTTTATTTTTATTTTTATTTTTTAAATTTTTTTATTATACCACCGTGAAACATACAATTACAAAGGTGTTCATAATTGGTTCTTGGTAATACAGTATTCCAGCACCCATCCCTCCACCAGTGCCCCATTTCCACCACCAATGTACCCCTCCCCTCCCGTCCCCCAGGCCGCCTTAATAGCAGGTACCCCAGTTTCCTCTCTTTCTCTATCTCTCTCTCTGTCTCTGCATCTCTCTCCCTCTTATTTTACACATTGTGGCTAGCCCTGCAGATATTTAGAGTTTATCACTTAAGTCTCTTTGTGTATATTCAGTGGTGAGTTTTAATCTGCCATTACCATTTTCCATATTTATTAAAACACTGGTATCTATTTATATCCTATTAATGAATGCAGTCATTCTATATCTGTCCTTTTCCTTCTGACTAATTTCACTCAGCATGATAGACTCCATGTCCATCCATTTGCAGGTAAATTTCATAATTTCATCCCTTTCTGACAGCCGCATAGTATTCCATAGTGTAGATGAACCACAGTTTCTTTAGCCAGTCCTCTGTTCTCGGGCGTTTAGGTTGTTTCCAGATTCTAGCTATAGTGAATAGCGCAGAGATGAATAAAGAAGTACAGATAGTGTTTCTGCTATGTGTTTTTCGGTCTCTAGGGTATATTCCCAGGAGTGCTATTGCTGGATCAAATGGGAGCTCAATATCTAACTTTCGGAGGAATGCCCATATTGTTTTCCAAAAGGGCTGGACCAGTCCCAGTCGGCACTCCCACCAGCAGTGGATGAGAGTCCTTTTTCCCCACATCCACGCCAGCACCGGTTGTTCTTGCTGTTTTGGATGTGTGCCAGTCTCTGTGGGGTGAGATGGTACCTCATTGTTGTTTTGATTTGCATCTCCCTGGTGATTAAAGATGAAGAGCACTTTTTCATATGCCTTTTGGCCATTCGAATTTCTTCTTTTTTGGAAGCTTCTGTTCATTTCTTCTCCCCATTTTTTGATGGGGTTGGCTGTTTTCTTCTTGTGGAGTGCTACCAGTGCCTGATATATCCTGGATATTAACCCCTTGTCAGATGGATATTGGGTGAATATCCTTTCCCACTCTGTGGATTGTCTTTGTATCTTGGTCACCGTTTCTTTTTGAGGTGCAGAAGCTTTTCAATTTTATATAATCCCATTTGTTTATCATTGCTTCCATTTGCTTGGTCAGTGGTGTGTCGCTCTTTAAAGATACTTTTTTGTTTCGATGTCGTAGAGCGTTTCTCCTATGTTTTCTTCGATGTACCTTATAGATTCATGTCTGATATCGAGATCTAGAATCCATTTTGATCTGACTTTTGTGCATGGCGTTAGAAGGAGGTCTAAGTTCATTTTTTACACGTAGCTGCCCAGTTTTCCCAGCACCATTTGTTGAAGAGGCTTTCTTTGCTCCACTTAATATTTCTTGCTCCTTTATCGAAGATTAAGTGGTTGTATATTTGTGAGTGCGCTTCAGGATACTCAGTTCTATTCCATAGGTCTATGGGTCTGTCTCTATACCAATACCACACTGTCTTAATTACAACTGCTCTGTAGTAGAGCTTGAGGTTGGGGAAAGTGATACCTCCCATCTTCTTTTTCCCAAGGATTGCTTTAGCTATTCGTGAAAATTTTAGTTTTAATAAGAAATAAAAACAAAGCCCACAAAGTAGTCGGAAAGTTATTATATATAAAGACCTAAGAAGTGGGGAGGATGACAAAAAAGTACCACCATTTGGTATTGAAATTGTTTCAAATTGGTACTAGCACAAGTATAATACATTAAATTTTATAATAAGAACAATAAGAATAATAAGCATCAGAATAATAAAACCTACAGAACCAATTTTTAAAAGAAAATAATTATCTACATGGTGTTGGTGAATTGTAAATAAATATTAAAATAAATTACATCTCAATAATTTTTATGTATATTTACATTAGTATTTTCTGCATATTCAAAAAATAAAATTAGTAAGTATAAAAAGGATATACTAAAACTGAAACCTAAGGGATTTAAATTAGCATTATACCTTGTCCCCTGGGAGAATGGAGCAGGAAGAGTTGAAGAGAGGGCCAGTCCATCTCAATAATTTACAAATACAGCATTTAACTCTGAGCCTTTAGTCTTGGGGAAGAGGTGAGCAGAGACCTGCCAACAAATTCCAAGCTCTTTTTAGTAAATTGTTTACTCTAATAGTATGCTCTAAGAAATTATGAAGCTGGTTTTGATGTTAACAAACTGTTAAGTAAACATTTTGATGTTCAAAGTCAGAGTTTCCACTGTTGAGGGGGTCGTACAAATATGAAGTGTTTGAGGACAAGACAAAACTTTGAGAGTGAACTGAAACTGGAATTATTGTCCTAAAGTCAGTGTTTCTAAAAAAAGTATATATATATATATATATATATATATATATATATATATATCAGTATGTGTATTTGTGCCTATATAGTGTTATAAGGTGTATGCATTAGTGTATAAATACATCCATATGTTTCTTAGCTCTCTTTACTGAAAAGAATAAAAGGGCAAAGATCAGACTAGCAATAAGAATACCATTCCCTCAAAAACATAATCTCCACCCCAAAAAGAAGCAAACCTAAGAGAAATGACTGGTTTCAGAACTTGCTGGAAGCTCTAGTATCTAAGACTTGTTCTCTTCTAATCCTTTGCATTTACCTACTATAAATGATTTTCAGTCAATCTGCCTGGAGCACCATTAAATTTACAACAATTTTCACAACCTTCTACCAGTCCCAGCGCCAGACTGTGACTTTTCTCCTGTGTTCTCTGAACATTTCTTCTATAAAACTTAAGCTTTTTATTTGTATCAAAGCAAGCTTCCCAGTTTGCTGTGGAAGCACCTGTCTCTTCCCATGCACTTTGTCAGACACTGCAAATGTTGGAAAGATTTGCCACAAAATATTGCAGAAAGCATTTCATTTAACATGGTTAAACAAACAAGCAAAAGAACCTCATATCACTGGCTGAAAGGACTTGCACTGAAATAAAATGCTTTTAAAGCCTATTCATTAAGTATATGCCTCACAGGATCAGTGACCATCACTGCAAACATCCCCAGAGCAGGAGGAGGAAAATAACATGAGAAATAAAGTGCTCATAGTAAATTGACCCTGTCTCCTTTTCTAGCTAGCACTGGCAACATTTTTATTGCCAACAGAATTTAATTGGAGACTACAGTTTTGTCTGTATTTATGATTCATTGTCCTGATTTTATGGAATCCTGGAAAGCAAGTGAACAAAGAACTCACCTTCACCCCAGAACTGCTGCCACAGAGACTGGCCCCCCATCAACCTGAAGGCAAGTCAGCTCTGATTGAAACTATCCTATCTTTGGGAATCAGGATCAGGTATGTCAGGAACCAGATAGGCTTCCCATGAAGAAGTTGACAGGAGAGAAGAAAGGCAACTGAAATCTAACATCAGGGCTTCCCAAAAGGCAAGTTGGCAAGCCCATGAAGGATTTGTGTATTATGGTCCATTTCAAGTTCTGTAGTTAAGTGTGAGCTCTCTTTGGCAGTAGTCCCCTCTTCCTTCACCCCACACTAAGTCATTTCCGTTTCTTTATGTACTTTCACCATTGCTTCTGCTGGTTAATTGTGATACACAGAAGCCGGATGAATGACTATGTTATACATTTGAGGTTCATCCAATAATAATTTTAGACATTTCATATTGTCCCTAATTTTAATAGTTACTTATCTTGCTTCACTCTGGATGAAATAAAAGGAAGTCTCGAACATTAGGGGAGAGAACACAGCTTTCCTTTTTTTCCTCTTTATCTCAGAACTGCATAGTACAGGATTTTCGAGTGGCTTATGGAAAGGATTAACAGTGAACAGTGAAAAAGACAAATAGAAGCTGTTTCTATTGTAACCTCTGAAGTTCAATGAACAGACTGAAAGTTCAATTGAGGTCCATGAAAATCTAACAGATGCCAGAAGGCCAGCAGCCAGGATTTGTGTCTTTGTGAAAGATCTGAATAGCTACTAACAGCTAGAAAAATGTTAAAACCTTGGCAGTGATGAAATAGCCCTCTGAAAAAGAGTGAGAAAGCAAGGAACATTTCTAAAATGATTCGATTTATGAAAGTATAGAACAATGTTCTCTACCAATTGAAGTCTCCTAAACTCATAGAAAAATATACAGACGTGTAGGTAGCATTTATTTTTTAAAATCAAGTGACTAGTAGTAGTGACTGAAATTAATTGATTTTAAATTGTTTAATGAAAGAAATTAATGTGCATAATTATTGTCAAAATTTGTTGGCAACAAGCAAATCTACCAACCTCTAAGATCCTGTTTTTAAGTTATTCAGATTAGTAGTATTACATCTTAACAAAGTGGAATTTTTACTCAGTATAAAATTTAATTGCATTAATGTTTCCTAATTATGTTTGCTTCTGAACATTAAAATTGAAAATATATTTGGTTACTATTTTTAAAGATGCTAACAAAATTATAAAAATTAGAATAACTGAAACTACTTCAAAACAGTGCCAAAAGTCAGATGTGTGGGGCCAAAAGATAGCACAGTGGGTAGGGCATTTTGCCTTTCAAGCAGTGTACTCAGGTGCAATCCCCAGCATCTGGTCCTTCATGCATGACCAGGAGTAACCTCTGGGCATCACTTGGTGTGACCTCAAAATTCACACACACACACACACACACACACACACACACACACACACACAAAGTTTTTCTAAGTAAAATTGCATTTTAACATAACATTTTAATAATATCATTAAGGCAGATATATGAAACTTTATTTACAAATTGAAGACATTCAATACTTCAACAGTATTTAAGTAATCTATTTTATATTAATAATGCCTAATTTTATTTTATCAGAAATTTATTTTATTTCTTTAAGAAATTATTTTAGTGGATAGCTGTAATTATAGCAAAAATGCAGTAGAGGGCAGTAGTGTTATCTAGCAAAGTGGAATCATTCTTAAAACCTTTTCAGACAATGGGAATATTTGAATTATCAGGTAGAGAGTAGTTTCTTTCATCATCAATCCATAAATCAGCTGTAAAACATAAAATCAAAAGTGTTCTAAGTTATTAATATTTGTGCTTCTATCATTTTAAGAGTACTTCATTAGAAAAAGGTTCATCTTTACCTGGAAATTGCCTGGTCTATTGAATGCACTTGATTTAAATCAAATCAGTGTTCTCATTATCCAGGATTCTTAAGTGGTATACTGAATGCTCTAAATATGAAGAAGTAGTGCTATACAAAGGTTTCTATTTTTTTAATGTTTTGGTTCAATTAATCCACTAAATTACCCTGAGATCTGAAATAAATCGCTTAATGCGTTTCCTCCGTAATCCCCTTTATTCCCCTTCCCTTCCACTTTTGATAGTTGCTATGGCCAGGGGTCACACACAGTTGATTGTGGTACTCACAAAATTAGTTGTGTTGCAGTATGGATTGCATACTTTTTTTTTTTGCAAAAGTGCTTGGAATCATGAATGACAGCTCCGCTGGGACCATATTTTGCAATTGGGGTAGTACCCGGCTCCTGCTCACTGACTTAATGCCCCAGCACCCTGAAAACTCCTCTTGAAGGAAAGTTGCCTTCTTACTCTATGCTAATTGAAGAAAGTAATATTTACAATAAAGTATCAAACAAAGACATTAATGCATAATTCTTAATTGTATTGTTCAGTGACTTACTCATCTCAGGTAAGATATTGTAATGGATCTCCATTTTTATGTTGTAATAAAATTCTCATGGGGGGAGAGAGACGATGCTGACCAGACTCGGAGTGGAGTTTGGGGCCCTGCCCTTTCATCTGCCTCCATGCCAGTTGCCCCCGGAAGAAGAGACCCACCCACGCCAGACTCAGCTAATTTGCAACCCCAGAAGAGATCCAGACCCATCCACTTCAGACCCACAGCTGCGCTGCTCAGCCGGCCCCATGTGGAAGCAACCCATGGAGCTGACTTCCCGGTAAGGGGCTTGGCCAGCCCCTGGCCGAGTCCAACATTGCTCCAAGGGTTTGCTCTCATGGGTGGGGGACAGACCACGCTGGCCAGATTCGGAGTGGTGTTTTGGGCCCTGCCCTTTCCTCTGCTTCCATGCCAGTTGCCCCAGAAGAAAGAAACCCACCCATGCCAGACCCACAGCTCCCTTGGCGCCACGGCCCAAAGCAGCCAGCAATATTCTTAGAGAATGCTGATTTTAGGATAAGGTCCTTCCCAAGATCTTTCACATTTATACATTGTATACAGTTCTAGACAGGTCCTAACTGATACCAGTAAGCCTAGCAAGAAGCCAGAACAAACCACACATCATGCAGTCAGTCATTCTCAACATCCAGACTCCATAGTTCCTCAGAGCTCCATCTAAAAGAAAA
Organism: Cryptotis parvus; assembly: GCA_021461705.1. NCBI lineage: Eukaryota > Metazoa > Chordata > Mammalia > Eulipotyphla > Soricidae > Cryptotis > Cryptotis parvus. The sequence continues at coordinate 24,673 of JAJIBD010002794.1, forward strand.
CCTGATCTTCCCCCTTTAAGTTTCATCAGTAAATGCTTGAGAAGAGAGCCTTCTACTGAGACTATACCATGTACATGGCAAAGCTTGGCAAGCTACCCATGTTTTATTTACTTCACTATCTCACTATCTTCCCATTAATCATCTATTTGCTAGAGCGGGCACCAGTAATATCTCCATATGTCCCGTCTCATGCTAGTAGAACCCAAAGGCATCCGCTTGCTCCAGGAACATAGAGAGCCTCAAACCATTATATTAGGTCACGAGAATGGCCTAATATATATGTTACTGGTATTTGGCATATCAAATACTACACGAGCAGCTTGCCAGGCTTGCTGTGCGGGTGGCATACTGTTGTAGTCACCTCTAAATAAAGCATTTATAGATGAACC
>JAJIBD010002795.1:0-125910 GCA_021461705.1 Cryptotis parvus
CTTCTGCACCTCGAAAAAAACAGTGACCAATATAGAAAGACAGTCGACCGGAATGGGAAAGAATATTCACCCTATACCCATCTGATAAGGGGTTAATATCCAGGATATATCAGGCACTGGTACAGCTATATAAGAAAAAACAGCCAACCCCATTAGAAAATGGGGAGAGGAGATGAACAGAAACTTTGACAAGGAAGAAATCCGAATGGCCAAAAGGCATATGAAAAAATGCTCATCATCACTAATCATCAGAGAGATGCAAATCAAAACAACAATGAGATATCACCTCACACCACAGAGAATGGCCCATATCCAAAAGGGTAAAAGCAACAAGTGCTGGCATGGATGTGGGGGAAAAGGGGACTCTCATACACTGTTGGTGGGAATGTCGACTTGTACAACCTTTCTGGAAAACAATATGGACATTCCTCCAAAGACTAGAAATTGAGCTCCCCCTTTGACCCAGCCATACCGCTCCTGGGAATATACCCTGGAAAGCCAAAACGCACAGTGGAAACACAATCCGCACTTTTATTTTCATAGCAGCACTGTTCACAATAGCCAAAACCTGGAAACAACCAGTATGCCCGAGAACTGATGACTGGATAAAGAAACTGTGGTACATCTACACAATGGAATACTATGCAGCTGTCAGAAAAAAATGAAGTTATGAAATTTTGCTATAAATGGATGGATATGGAAAGAATCATGTTGAGTGAAATTAGTCAGAAGGAAAGGGAGAGACATAGAATGACTGCATTTATTTGCATGGCATAAATATACTAGGTGATCTTACCAAAAGTGGAAATTACCACAAGCGTGTGGGAGTCAGAGGTTGGTTTAGATAGAGAAGGGAACATGAGTGAATAAATGTCTAAAAGTTCTGATGCTAACAGAACTGAGCATTAAAGACAGACAAAAAATGCAAATGATGGCTTCTAAGTGTGCGTAGTGCAGCCCACAATGTGTGGGAGAAGGAGGGAGAGAGAGAGGAGAGGAGGAGAGGAGATAAAGAACCTGCCATTTAGGCGGGATATGGGAGGGGGAGGGAATTGGGGACATGGGTGGTGGCTGAGGGGCACTGGTGGAGGGCGGGGGTGCTGGAACACTGTGTGACCGAAACCCCCAAGCGTGAACAACGTTGTAATTGTATATCTCACGGTGGTATAATAAAATGTTAAAAAAAAAATCAGCCCCTTCATGCTGTATCATCTCTGGGGGCTTTGAGGCTTAGGTTCTGCTCAGACTTGATAGGGGACTGGTTGTGTTTGTGAGAGGTGATCACAGACTGCCGCTGGACAGCGCTTCTGAATCTAGAGTTGCCATCTAGAAAGCAGCTGCTCTGAAGAGTAGAGAGAATAAGCCTCCCACGGCAGGTGAGACCAGCAAGCAGGCTGGCTGTGTCTGTGGTGAAATCAGTCTTCTGAAATATCTGTGTGTGGAGTTGTTCCTTCATACCCCCGACGCACTAATTCTACTACTGATTTCTTTCTTGTTGGTAGTCCTAAGAGAGGTCCCTCTGGCACACAAGGGCACGGAGAAAGATGTTTCTGAACGTGGTAGCAGGGAGAATCACTCGCATTTATACTTCTGCTCATCGCTGAGAAGAGATAAAAATGGACTTCGTCCTGTTTTATGTGGTCCATTTCTTTCCTAAATGATATTAAAATCTCTTTGTTGACTTCTGATCATTATGTGGTAGAGATGACAGCACTGACCATTTTCAAAAGCTCCCTGATGGCAGCCAGAGTACATGGGATTCTGTCTGCTCTAAGAACTTTTCCCCTTGAAGGGGGAAAAATGTCATTTTAGTAAATGGTGTATAGGCAATCAGTCAACAAAAATAACTATTTCCTGATGTTAAACATTTTATGAAAGGAAAAAGAAAATCAGTGGAATGTATGTTGAACCAGCTTCTCTGCTGAGGATGTCAAGGATATTTCATTGATTTCAAAGTTTTACGATAGATTATAAGGAGCAATACTCAAGGTGAAGATACAGCTGTCATTGTGTTTTTTCTGATTTGAGAAATCTGTTACCCTCCTTATCTGCTGTGTTTATTTATATATTTGGGGAAATACCTAATGGCTCTGTAGTTTCACATGTTCCATTTACTTTTTCCTCTAATCTCTCTATTTCAGATGTTTCTGTGTGCTACCTTTTCCTCTTGCATGACTTTTTACACATTTCCATGCTAACAAATGGGGAAAAGTGAAATACAACAGAAATCTTAACTGTTGCAACTGCTGCAATGACTGGAAAATCCTTTACCTGTCTTTATCCATATGGTGCACAAAAAGAGACCTGTGGGGGCCAGAGAGATAGTCCAAAGGTTATGGTACTTGCCTGCATCCCACCAACCTTGGTTTGAATCACCAACTCCATATACAGCCCCATGAGTGCCACTGGGCCTCACTCCTGAGACCCTGAGACCTGCTCTGTGGACCTAACCCTCCCACAAAAGAATGGGGATGAAAGGGAAACGTGTATTTTATTTGCTCAGGGATCATGCCTGGTGGTGCTCAGGAGACTAGACCATGGGGAGGATCAAACCAGGCTTGAATTATGCATGGGGGGCAAGTATCTTATACCTGTGCTATCTCTCTGCCCCCAAGGGACACTCATTTTTAAGCTGATCCCAGGGCAAAAATCACTTCATTTACTTCTGATTTAATCAGTTCTGAAAGCAATCAAGGAAAGAAAGAAACTACTGGAAAAATAATAAAGCAAGGAGTGTTTAAAAGTATTATCAGATCTGTCTAAACCCCAAGCAATGAGACAAAAGTGGGCCACCTGCCGTTTGTCGCCAAGGCATGTTTAATAAACTCTCAGTACGCTGGTACTTGACCTGTCCCAAGAGTTCCTCCCTCCCATAGTCTGCACTACTCCATTTTCCTTCCAGAGCACCCAGAGCGGTATCAGAGTAGCCCAAAGCTTACCCACCTCCTGGTGTTTTTGCTCTCTGCCCATCAGCCTTGCTTTTCATGTGGGAAGGAGCTAGGAACCCACCCATGCCTCCTCCACAGTCCATGCACATGGAACTCTTACTTGCCTGAGTAGGCAGGTGGGGGTAGAAGCTAGCCCGAGACTGTAAGGGCCCGACTCCTGGGCGCTCAGTGTGAAGTTGACCTGTGGGCAGCCTGCTTTGGCTGGCCGCAGCTGGGGTTTCTGTCAATGCTTGAAGGTTCAGCCCAGTCCACAATTCCCGAGCCTGTCTGCAGTTGATTGCTTTGCTGGTCTCTTTGCTCTGAAAACCTAATCTGTGATATTACATTTTAGAAGTAGGTAACTTTCCTTGAAGCCTGGTTTGGCTCACATGTCATAGTGAGGTCACTGGAATGTCTGCTCACAGGCACCCACCCCTCAACAGTTCTTGGTTGGTCTGTGTTAGGATGGAAATAGACTAGGACCACACTACTGAGTGAGGGCCCTATCTGAATCTCCTGGAATGGACCAGAACCCCTGGAATGCACAGTCAGGACAGGGCCTGGGTGACCTGGATGGACTGGCTGGTCTGAGGGAGCAGCCTCAGTCACCCTTTTATCTGGGTCTGTTGGCCAAAAACAGTGACAACTTGACTCATATTCCGGAGTACAAGGATTGACTCTCCTTAAAAATAATGACCTGGGGCCGGAGGGATAGCCCAGCAGGTAGGGTGTTTGCTTTGCATACGGCTGGCCTGTGCCGGCCGGGTTCGATCCCGGCATCCCATATGGTCCCCTGAGCACCGCCAGGAGTAGTTCCTGAGTGCAGAGCCAGGAGTAACCCCTGAGCATCGCCGGGTGTGACCCAAAAGCAAAATAATAATAATAATAATAATAATAATAATAATAATAATAATCTGGTTTCAACCCCAGCATTGCATATGATTCCCGGGGTACCACTAGGAATATTTCCTGAGTGCATAGGCAGGAGTGACCACTGAGCATCGCGGGTGTGACACAAAAGAAAAATAATGCTAGCTCTGCTCTAATTCATAGCATACATTTCAACTCTGATAACATTGTTCGAGGAACCTGCAGACATAGAGGAGCACATGCGGTTTCTCTTCTACATGGAATCTGCTCTTAGACATTTAACAGGACCCTCAGGGTCTGAGTCTTCCCACCTTATCCCCAGAGACTCTGTGCAGGACTATTATTACTCTTTCTCTCTTTGACTTCGTGGGGAACTAGAAGCATTTCTCCCTCACTCATCTTTAGGTCCTCAGCATGTCCCACCACGGGGGTTGTGGGGGGCAGCAGGGACTCTCTTGGATGTCACCTGTGTGGATGAGTTTAGTTCACTGTATGGTTCCCCAGAGTGGTGGGTCCAGACAGACCACAGTATCCCTTACACCAAGGCCACCAAGAGTGGTCTGTCGTGTGGGCGTGGCCCAGGACCTCTTACAACACTTGCCCCTCAGATGAAGACAGTGAAGGCAGCCCATGCCCAAGCACATTCTCGTCATTCAGCCTGCTGCCGCTGCCCTTGCTAGAAGCAGGAAAGATGCTTTTCCCCACCAGCTGCACCCAGAGGAAAATCCCTGCACAGGAGGACATAGGAGATTTTGCGATTGCAGAGACTGAGAACAATTATCTCCTCCCCTGTTGCATCGCTTTGCTCTGACTTGCCCAAGGATCCTCGGAGACTCCGGAGCCAGTGGGGCTAAGATTAGCGATGCTTTACTCCTGTTTTGTTTACTATAATGAACTGGTCAATAAACATCACAAATTGTTTATCTATATAAATCTTGACAGATTACTCTTTACGGAATCCATTTAGCAAGTGAGGTTTTCCCATAAGGATGAAAAATGAAGATTTTAAACAGATTATGGGAGAGGCCCAGGCTGTACCAGGAGAGTCAGTGTAATAAAGGTTTCTTTTATATTAATATTACGAAAACCATTTATCCTGACAAAATCAATATCGCAATTCATCTTACTTTGGTGCTTCTCTTTCTCAGCTTAAAATGCCTTTTCCTTTATTACGTATAATTTTGTTTTAATAAATGTGAGATATATTTCATCTGGGAGGTGGCCATAATGAAGGATAACTTAAGCGATATCAAACTTGTAGCTTATTTACTAAAGAGTCGTGGAAAGTGGAGTGGCTGAAAATTTTATGAGGAATTGGTTCAGTTAAAGCGTGTTCATTACACAATAATCCCTGGAGCCTTCGGTTGCCATAAGTGTACTGTGGCCCTTAGAAAGTCCCCTGGGAGCTTCCCCCAGGCTTGGCTTTCTTAGAAAGTCATGTAGTGCTTTCCAGCCAGGAAAGTTGGATCTGAAAATAGTGGGGAGAAGAGACTAAAAATCAGACATCATCACCTTTAGTTACACGGCACACCACGTCTTCCCAGGAGGCTATTTATTTATTCCGTCTGGATTCAGAACTTAATACTCTGTGGATAGTGACAGAGCTGACCTAGAATTAAGTGTGTAGCCGCTATCTGAAAGAAAATAGAACCACAGCAAGAGAGGAATTACACTGTACACTGCAAACTATTCCTCTAATGTACTGTATGTAAAATAAGGGTAATTGTCTTCATGAGTGAATAGTCGTAAAGACTGAAATACTCAAAGAGACACTCCTGAGTGGTGCAGTGATAAATGAGTATGTGTGTATGTGTGTGTGTTGTATGTATTTGTGTGCATGTTCGTGTGTGTCTGTGTGCGCATGAGAGTGTGTGTCTGTTTGTGGGCACCCACATTGAGAAATACTTTCCCTCTTCCTATTTAAGGCTTATTCATACTACAGTGTAAGCCTGTAAATAGCATTCTCCAAGTATTAGCAGAGAATGGGAATTGAAGGACAAATCAAAAATATTTTTGTTCCTTGTACAATTCCATTTTCATTTCCAATACATACGTATTTTCAGTTCCAGTCCTGAATGGGGTTCTGATGCAATGTCTGTGTCTATGGGACTGTGTGTGCTTGTCTGTGGGGGGGGGACTGTCTTCCTCATTGACATCAAAAAGGGCAAACTAGAGTTTAGTGGTTTTCCAGAGAGACTGCGCTTGATTCCCAAGGCGATATTATCCCATAAAACAAATTTGCAGCTTATTTAGTAGCCTTAGCTTTTATCAGCCTTTTTAAGGGTGTTGAATGATTACCCACGGGATCACACTCAGAAAGTTGCAAGGGGACAAAGGACTTTCTCCATCCAGCAGCTTTGTTAGAAAGTGGAGGAGGATTATTTGGTGCTGTTTTCAATGTCCGTGCGATGTGTCCCTGATTCCAGGGACTCTCTGGCAGTGTGCTGACTTCTGCAGTGGTCCTGGGTACCATGAACACTCCCACCTCATCAAGGGCACTGGCAGAGGCCACGTGTATGAGCGTCTAGATGATTTACACAGAGGGAACAGACTTCCTCTCTGCCAGGGCTGAGTGCGAGGACAGTGACTATCAATCAATCTATCTATCTATCTGTCTGTCTGTCTGTCTGTCTGTCTGTCTGTCTGTCTGCCTGCCTGCCTGCCTGCCTGCCTGCCTGTCTGTCTGTCTGTCTGTCTGTCTGTCTGTCTGTCCTGTCTGTCTGTCTGTCTGTCTGTCTGTCTGTCTGTCTGTCTGTCTGTCTGTCTATCTATCTATCTATCTATCTATCTATCTATCTATTTTTGCAGATGTTTCACTCAGGGATCCTAGTGCTGTGAATCCTTGGTGTGGGGACGTGTGGTGTCAGGGGGTGGAATAGTGTAACCCAGAGCCTCCATTGTGGTAGGCTTGTCCTGGGTCATCCAGCTCTTCTGCATTGCCCAGCACAGCCTAGTGATTTTATAAGCAGCTTTTGCACCCAAGAATTTGAAACTGCAGTGTACTTACTGTAATTATGTAGCATCTTTTTAATCAGTTGGAATCACTTGTATCACTTGCCATCCAGTTATTCATCAATTTACTACAGTAGGCACCAGTAACATCTCCATATGTCTTGTCATGTGCTAGTGTAGCCCAAGGACATCTGCTCGCTCCAGAAAGGCGAAGAGCCTCAAAGCATTTGTTCAGGTCATGGGAATGAGGTCTATAATTGTTACTGGTTTTGGCATATCAAATATGACATGGCCAGGCTCTGCCATGCAGGTGGGATACTCTCAATAGTAGGTTCTCAGTTCATGTATTTACTGATGAACCGCGCAGCTGCAAACAGGGAAAGATGGACTTTTCTCTTGGATGGAGCTCTGATGAACTGTGGAGTCCTGATGTTGAAAATGGCTACTCTCATGGTGCTCTCTGGCTTCTTGTGAGGCTCTATTGGGATGGAAGGCCAGATCTAGAACCCGTCTTCCCTCTCAGATGCCTCATGATCAGCAGCGCACAGAGAGATGGTAGCAGCTCTGCCCCCATATATCTGAGTCCATCAGATGGAATAATGGGCTCTTTTCCTTTACTCTGGAGAGCTGGTTTTAGTCCATAAATTCGGACATGAATATAATAAAACATGTTTTTGAGCATGTATAGCTCAAACTGTTTGTTAGTGAGATGGAACTTTATTTCAAAATCGAGGGACTTTGGGGCGGAGTGATAGCACAGCGGGTAGGGTGTTTGCCTTGCATGCAGACGACCCAGGTTCGATCCCCAGCATCCCATATGGTCCCACAAGCACTGCCAGGAGTAATTCCTGAGCAAAGAGTCAGGATTAACCCCTGAGTATTGCCAGGTATGACCCAATAAGAAAAAAAAAATTGAAAGACTTTATTTTAAAATTTCAAAAATGGTGATCACTCCAAGACTTCTGTTTTACATCTTGATAGGTAATTAAAAATATTAGTGTATGGGTCCTTAATCTAAGTTTCATACATCAGGAGGAATTCCTGGATGAGAAAGCAAATTTCACTGTAGTCTTAATTCAACAACTGGTCTTCAAAATAATCTGCCTAATGTATTATGACATCACTTGTATCACACTTGCATCACCTGTCTTCCCATTGTTCATCAATTTGCTCAAGCGGGCACCAGTAACATCTCCATACGTACTGTCAAATGCTAGTGTAGCCCAAGGGCACCTGCTCGCTTCAGGAACATGAATAGCCTCAAACCATTCTTCAGGTCATGGGAATGAGGTCTATAATTGATACTTGTTTTTGGCATATCATATATGACACAGGTAGCTTTCCAGGCTCTGCCATGCGGGTGGGATATTCTTATAGTAGCCTCACATCTCGTGCATGTATTGAGAAACTGTGGCTGCAAAGTGGCTGCGCAAAATGGGCAAAGATCAGCTCTTCTGCTGGGTGGAGCTCTGGCGAGCTGTGGAGTCTGGATGTTGAAAATGGCGGCCCTCATAGTGTGTGGGGGGGGGTCCTCTGGCTTCTTTCGAGGCTCTGCTGGGATGGCGGGCCAGGGATAGAACCCTCCTTCCCTCCTGGGTGCCTCATAATCAGCTGGGCACAGGGAGAGGCCGGTAGAGATCTCCCCTGTGTCTGAGTCTCTGGATCAGGCATACCTGGGGTTGAAATAGATAGCTGAATGGTAGGACTGAATAGCAGGGCTTGTGATCAGCTCTTCTGTTGGGTGGAGAAATAGATAGTTGAATGGTAGGACTGAATAGCAGGGCTTGTGATCAGCTCTTCTGTTGGGTGGAGTTCCTAACATGCTGTGGAGTCCGGATGTCGATATAGAAATATCAACACAGTAGTATACATTTACATTGAAGAACTGTTGCTTTGTTTGCCTTCAGTTCCTAAAAGAAAGACTTTTTTGAGTTTCAACTGTGAGCTATAGATGGTTAAAGATAGTTTCCTGTTTTCTATTTTGTGTTTGCTCAGCTTGAAAGTCCTTTTCCATGTGTTCATGGAAACGAGGCTGTCTTACTACACAATGTTACCAATGGATGTAACTTCCACCCCTAAATTATTGATGAAAACACTGTTGTCATTGGTGGTTTATTTGTCTTGTTTTCAGGTGTCAGGCCACTGTTGTCTCTCAGGAGCCTTGCAGGAAGCTATTTCTGTAAAGTGTGAATCTCCTGTTCCCAGCACCAGCCGCCTGGTTGCCCACAACCCACACTCAGCAAGCGTGAGTGTCATCTGCTCCAGGGCTGGAATCTTCACTGTCCTGCATGGAAGACTTCTCCTGGGCTTCTTCATTCCTTAGCTCTCATGTCATTGAGGCCCCCCCCAGAAGACGGCCCAGTGTGCAGATTTTGGGTGAGAAGTGAAAGTAGTCCATGCAATAAAAGGTGAGCTCTTTCTTGGGGCAGGGAGGGGGTCAAAGAGATACTACAGCAGACAGATCATGTATCTTGCATGTATCTGATTCAGGTTCAATCCCTGGCATCCCAGATCATCCCCAGAGCTAGCAAAGAGTGACCCCTGAGTGCAGAGCCAGGTTGGAGCACCGCCTGGTATTGCCCAAAAATTAAAAAAAGAAAAAGAAAAGAAAAAAAAAAATGTTGAGTTCTACTTCCCCACCATTGAGAAGAGAGTAGGATCCCATGAGTCATGGGAACTTTTAGTAAAGACTTGGCAGTGGCGGCCCAAGTAAAGTGACATAAGTACTTCTATCCTCAGATGCAGAGATTTTCCCCCAAGACAGTATCTGGGCTGTACCTATCAGGACCTTCTGATTAAACTAAAGTGATTGGGCATACCACTGTTTGCAGACATTTCCAGGTGGTTTTGTTTTTTGAGCTATACCCTATATTCCTGAGGGACCATTCCTGGGAGGGATTAAAGGGAACCTGTGGGGCAATAGAGATTGAACCTGGGTCAGCCATGCAAGGCAAGCTCTATGCCTTCTATACTATTGTTCCAGCCCTCCAGACAATTTTCTATAGCAAGTAGAACATATGCCACATTAAATATTAGAGACAGTTGTTCCTATTGGTTGTCTAATGATCCTGTAGTTGTTATGAATTCCTCCTAACATCCTTTTTTAGTGTAAGCTAATATGTTTTTATATAATCATTTAAAAAACTCATGCTTTGCATGGCCAGAGAGATAATACATGGGGTAAGGCAATTGCCTTACATGTGCTGGCCTGATTTAGATCCCCCATAACTTCATGTGGTCCCCCAAACCCTTTTGGATCCAGTAACTCCTGATTTCAGAGACAGAGTAAGCCCTGAATATAGCCAGGTGTGGTCTCAAATCACTGTCTTCCCGTTCATCATCGATTTGCTCGAGCGGGCACCAGTAACATCTCCATATGACCTGTCTCATGCAAGTAGAGCCCAAGGGCACCTGCTTGCTCCAGGAACATAAAGAGCCTCAAAACCATTCCATCAGGTCATGGGAATGAGGTCTATAATTGTTACTGGTATCTGGCATATCAAATCACGACACGGGTAGCTTGCCAGGCTCTGCCGTGCAGGTAGCATACTCTTGTAGTCATCTCAAAATCCAGCATTTATTGATGAACCGCGGCCGAGCCGGGCTGTGATAGGCTGATCTTCTGGGTGGAGTTCTGACGAGGGGGAAGTCCAGATGTGGAAAATGGAGGTCCTCATGGAGTGGGGGGTCGTCTGGCTTGTTGTGAGACTCTGCTGGGGTGGCGGGCCAGGGCTAGAACCTGCCATCCCTCTCGGGCGCCTCATGAGCAGTTGGGCACAGTGAGCCAGGAGCAGCTCTGCCCCATGTCTGTCTCCTTGAGCCGTGCCCTCAAGGCTATCAAGCAAGCTCGTGGTCTCAAAACAAACCAAAACTTAAGTTTGCCACTTTAGTTATACAATTTTGTAGTGAGTTATCGTTATTCCTTGCTTGATGCTTATGTTTGTGCATATTCCAAACTATTTTTATTGCAGGGTGGGACGATGCACTCCCAGTGGTATTCCGGAATTATTCCTGCTAATTCTTGGTGGAGCTCAGGGGGTCTACGAGAGGCCAGGGTTGACACTCGGTTGTCCAACTACAAGGAAGTAGCTCTACCTGCTGTACTATTGCACTGACCCCCAAACTCACTTTTTCTTTCTTAATTTATTTTGGCCATATCCAGCAGGCTATTCCTCACTTTACTCAAACGGATTCCTAATGGTGCTCAGGAGAAACATAACAACTCGTCATGTGTGCCAGGGATTGAAATCAGGGTTCTGGTCACTGTAGCCTGACCAGCAGTGGTAGCTCTCCAGCGCCTCTCACCTTTGTATTCACTCCTGGAAACTAGAAGTAACATCTTAGGGTCCTTTTTTGACTTCTCTACACTGTTCGCTACTTGAGTCCATTCTGAATTTTCTTCTCAGCATCACTTGTATTTACCCACCTATTTCATATCACAGGGACCATTTCTTTCTATGTGTGTCCAGATCCTATAGCCTCAGTGATTTCAGATTTTCTTAGAAAAGTCTTCTGAGAACATTTGGTGAGGCTCCTCCATTTGTTGTATGGCCCATCGCCTTGGTGAGGTGACCTAAGGTGATCGAGGATGAGAGTAAATGCCTTGGGTCAGGATAAATCACCCTAAGCCATAATGCATGGGACTGTGTTAACTAAAGTTAAAGGACACAGAAATAGTGTGTTTGGGCTTCTCAGCAACCAGACTAGATTTTGCAGTAGTGGAAACAGGCTCAGTCGAACAGTTAATATGGCATATTCTGATTCCAACCATAGACAGTTGTCTTCGATATCCTGTGTCTGTTGAGTCCTTCAGGGTTTTATCTGGATAAAGCTGCAGGTATTTATGCTTCTCTTGGGAAAAGACCACCATAATTGCCTCTTTACAGAAATCCAGTCTAAACACAAATCAGCGTTTCATGAAGCATTTAATTTATAGCTATCATTCATTGATTAGCTATAGAGTTGATTGATTCATGTACAACAGAAATTCCAGCCTCGTCCTTTGCATGTCAGTTGTACATCATTATTTGTAATAGAATCATGACAACCTTACATATAACATAACAAATCTTAGTGATTTTTCATTGATTTCCCTACTAATTTTCTATGAAAATATTGGCATCTGCTCTAATTTTTGTTCCCTGTTCTTGCCCTAGAGACGATATAGGAATTTTATCTCCTAACAGACTGGTGAGGCTCTTGGAAACCCAGTATCTCTGCTCCAGGCCTTCTTAGTGGTCACCATTTGCTGCACGGTATTTTCTTCTGATAGCTCAACTTTCAGAATTCCTGGTTCTCCCACACACATCCATCTAGTAACAATCTAGAGCGTTTTATATTACCAATTCTTTTCCCATATTTTTTGTTTTCTCTCTCTCTCTAAAGGGTGACCATATGGACATATTCCTTCAACAATTTCTGTCTGCCTGATGTTTTAGGTTTTTGTTTAATAGCATGTATGAAAAACAATAACAGCAACAACAAACTAATGGAGAAAGGGAGGAATGAAGGGAGCAGGGAGGTGCTGCCAGGATTGGTGGGGAACTGGAGGACATTTCGGGTTCCACCTTCACGCTCACAGGGTCTTCTTATGCCAGCCATGACCAGAGCAGCTAATATCACTGAGGGGAAATGTCACAGGATGGAGTGGAGTATTAGCTGCTCCTGGAAGCATCAGCTTCCACAATACATGTGTGAATCGTGCTGGATATTCTTCATTGTGCCCGAGAATGTGTTTGGCTGGAGAATGATGTCTCATAGCATTCTCTTACACGATCTGGGAATCACATGGTTCTGATACTTTTCTAGTTCCTTTGACTCCACTTTTCTTAATGGATAGCACAATTAATTGTTTTAATATTATAACAATGTGATTTAACCATTGGAAAATATTGCTCTTGCCTTTTTAGTTGTTAGTTGTCAAAGTTAAGGAGGTCTTGTTGTAGGACAGTCATTGAAATTTCTATGAAACTTATATGTACTTAAACTTCTCTCTCCACCTCTTTCTCTCAAGTGATGCTGAAAAGTAGATGCTATCATCTTACAACTCTTGAGGATAAGTTCAGAGAACTGTTGTTTTCCCTCTTTTAATGAGGGTTGGGAATATGCAGGGACTGTTCTTGGCAATTTTGGTCAAGATGGATATGTGACCATTTCTAACAGTTCTAACTTTGAGCATAGAGATAGATGGTAGCTCACACTATCTCAGATACAGTTTTGTAGTACTTATTTTTAGAATAGCAATGACCTATTTAAGCCCTAGAGTCTATGAGAATTCTCATTTAAATGGCAAACAGGCACTATATATGCTGCAAAGTCAGGCAAGAGTGTGGTTAGAGATGGTCGTAACAAGTAGCTTCGGACCTTTGAAGGGACCTGTGTGTATGTGTGTGTATGTGTTTTGTATCTCTGTGCATGTATGTGTGTGAATACAAATGCTTGTTTCCTAGGCATATTTATGTAATGCAGGTCATTTTTCTGCATGTTTGACATAGGATGGAAATATCTGTCTCTCTTTTATATATCCCTAAAGTATTTCGCTTCAGAAAATAGTTGAAGGTCAGTTTTTGATTGTTCTAACTGTAGAAGCTGTTGTATTTCTGATAGCATGCAGAGCTTTAGATGTAATCACTAATATTCACTAAATATATTAAATCTCCATGGATTCCAAGGCCTTTCTAGAGTGATACAAATGAGACCATTTGTGAATATTTGTGGTTCCAACAAGAACAAAGGAATTTAGACTATAAATTAAATTTCATGAAAAATGTACTGACAGGTTTCAGCTAATCAAAGCAACCAGATCATCAGTGGCAAAGCCCTGATTTCAAAAATCTAAGGAGTCATTTAGAAATTCTCTTTTCATGTGTCATTTTGAGATAGTTGCTACACTAAGCCTTAAATAGACATATACACAGAGTTTTACACAAGGCATACATATTCTTTGTAGGAAGCCTGCAAAAGTGGGCAGAATCAGAGAGTAGGTAGTGTGAATATTTTGGGGAGGGAAATTGGGGATATTTGTTGAGAGAAGTTGACACTGTTTATGGAATTGTTGTTAGAAATTGTATGCCTGAAACTTAATGTTGGTAACTTTGTAAATCATGGTGCTTTAATAAGTTGTTTTAAACTTATGGGCAGGGGCCATAATACAGTGGGTAGGTTCTGGGTTCAGTTTCCGGCACCACATATGGCTCTGTGAGCCCCTCCAGAAGGGATCTCCTGACTGCAGAGTAAGCTCTGAGCACTGTGAAATGTGCTCCAAAGACAACAAAAAAGAAGATTAAATGGAAACGAGGGACAGAGAGTGAGATGGAGGGTGGAATAAAAAGAAGGAAGAAGAAAACAAAGAAACTGAAATTGCAAAGAAAGAAATGCTTCATGTTAAATTTTGTGGTTTATTTCTCTAACATATTTATGTCAGTTGCATTGACCTGTAAATTTATTATATGCTTATAGACAAAAAGCCTTTTTTAGAAACCTTATGATGCATTCCCTTTGTTTATTAATGTCTCGGTAAACCACAGAATTCTTGCTAAAGTAATTCTGAATCAGAGAGATCTCTTTGCTGAATATCTTACCTCATGACTTGTATTCTTATTGATTGTCCTTGCTAATAAATGCTCTCTCTACTGTAATTTAGGTCCATCCCAGCAACCTCCACCCAGAGGACAAGTTCAAAGTTCTTCTGCTATCAATCTCTCTAGGACTTCAGCCGATTCTCCGAACGCCCACTGGTTTACTCTCAGTTTATCCAGGGAAGGTTTTGAAAGTTACGCAACTGAAGATCAATACCCATGTGGTGAGTTTAAAGGTTTGATGATGGAAAGATGCAATATTCTGGAACTGATACATAAGTTAAGTCTTTGACATTAAGGACAGACTTTTCTCTGGTTTCCTCTGTGTAGCACAAAAGTGTTTCAAGCAGAGAGAGAATTTCCAATCTCCCTGGTAATCAAAGAAATGCAATTAAAATGAGATGTTTATTTTTGATAATCTCTTAATACTTAACAAATCCTTAAGATGTTGAAAAAAAATGACCCTACCCAACATTGATAAGGATATAGAGAAATTGGAACTAACATAAACAGCCTGGATATTATGTGTTTGTTCATTGGTACAAGTGTTCATGTGGAATAATTGTTACATGCATGGAAGAACATTTTCTATGCCATTTGACTCAACAAACTTACTTTGGGACCTTAATATAAAATGAGTAAATATAACTGGACTTAAATAGCAAAATATTTTCAAACCTGTGCTATGTATAATAAAAGATTAGAGTAATTTAGGCATTCAAAGATCTTTCAAAATGTTATCTTTGAATCTTAATGAATGAAAAAAGACATATTACGTATGAAATGTCTTTGAAATTTAGTAATATTTAAATGTGTGTGTGTCTGTATCAACATAGCCAGAAGATGGAGATTTTTGATAGAGTAAAAAAGTACCTCACATGTAGGAGGTATTTGTGGTAGCAAAACCAAACATGCTTGTTTATATGATGCGATACATATTTTTACATTTTAGACACAGCCTATTAAGGTTTGACATTCTATAGCTTTCTCTCAGTATGGGATTTGAGAAGATTTTCAAATATTTCTGTTTTTCTGAGTCCTCACTTTTCAAACTCTCAGCTAGTAAAGTTAACTTTCACAAAAGCCTCTGAGGAGAATGCACATATCTCGGGCAGAGCACACATCTTACATGTCTGAGTCCTGGGTTCAATTTCCCAGAACCATAAAAAAGATAAGCAAAATAAAAAGTATAATCAGAGTAGCCAACCTTCAAGTCCGAGAAAGTCATTTTGTGTGTAAGTTTCTGTGGGCAAGACAGATCATAGTAATTCAGAGTTAACTAGAAAGAGGAAGGATCTGACCAAACCAAGGCTTAATTCAAGGTTCGATCTCCAATACCAACTGTCACCTTCATCGGAAACTTTCACTGGACAGCTCTAGCCAGTTGCACTAACGATAATATAGTATTTATCATGCGGCCTCCTTGTGAAAGCAGTTCCAGGATATAGTCTTCGTGAAAGAAGTCCCAGTTCAGTTAGTAGCAGGGCAGGTGGCGGGGGCTGAGCACTCAAGATAGAGTTTTAGGAGACAGGCCCAGTAATGAGCACAAGTGGAGGTCCAGAGTCCGTTGCAGCTGTCTGTCCACAAGCAAGGAGCTAGGGTCCCTGCCTGGCCAGCCTTGCTGAATAAAGCTTCAGAGCTGCTTGGGAAGCCCACAAGACATCTCACTTCTGGCCAAACCTGACATCCAAGCCCATACCACTCTGCAGAGATTTTAGGAGGAACCCCATTGTTTTGGTCTAGGTGGGTTGTCACACAGTTGGTCTTTATCTGCTCTTACCTTATGTCTGGAGTGCATTGATAACCTGATTCTTTCATTGCCCCCACCTTTGCATGAGGTCTGGGGAACACCATTCTGCTCCCTTTCCCGGCTGTTCATTATCATCTGCGATGGTTGCAGTGATAGTGCATGCAACCAGTCAGCTTTCAGGATCATTGAAGGTCATTATGTAAGACCCCCACAAGACTACGTTCACAAATATTCTAAAAGTGCTTGTTGAAACCCAACTGTGGATTCCCTTGTCTTTATCAGTTTTACTCAAATGTTCAAGATATATTTTCCTTAAAGATAGATGCAGAAAGAGAAATAAGTACATTTCTAAGACCCTGTGCTTTAATTTTGTTTTCTTTCCTAATCATCTTTAACTAAGATGACTGCTTTAAGAAATTTGTTTAAGAAACTGCAATTGGTGGTGGAGACTTGTACAGGTGTTTAATCACTTGCCTTGCATGCAGTTGAGCCCAATTTAATCCCTGGAACTAGAGAGTTTCCCTGAGCACTACCATGAGTAAGTCCTGAGGGCTGCAGGGTACAGCTCCCCCAAACAATAAAAAAAAAACTTTTGGAATAGAGTGATTAAAATTCCATTTTCTGTTTTTATCTTTGATTAAGACCCACTTTTCCAAATCCTGATTAGTGTGCTTAATTAGATTAATTTTGATAAAAAAGTTTAGCACTATGCAGAAAATACGGATGTGCCAGAATCTTTTTCAGAATGATCAGGATGCTTTATCTTGCCTCCAGGGAGGGGGTGCCACACTATTCCCAGACCCATAACTGTGCCTACTTCCGTGTGCCTGAATCTCCCCAGCTAAGTCACAGCAGCATCCTGAATCTTCTAAAGTTAATGGAGACTCTGAACTTCACGATGCAGATTACCACGGAAATGAACATCTGTCTACATCTGCCACGTTGGCAAAGCATTCCCCAAACCTGCTCCTAGAGTATTTATTTTCTTCCAAATATCAGCATGATCCAGGTGGCCTGAAACTTAAACTTTTATGAGAGTTATAAAAATATTGAAAGTGATTTTTGAAGATGATACTACTGCTAGTTGAGTTATTTCAGAAAATTGTGAATTAGGGCCACCTTTGTGTCCACATGTCTTAATTTACAGAATTAAAGATGAAAGTTCAGTTATATCTTTCCATCCAGAGACACAGTTTTCAGAATAACATATTGTAACCTATTTTCTCTTTTATGGGTTCTTCCTCTGAGTCCAATTCTCTGGCTCTTTTTTTCATGAGTGCACTAATATAGGACCCAAATCGCTGTTTCTTACATAATAAATGTGTGTTCATTCACTAATCAGACATTTATATAATCCTATTAAATAAGGTATTATTTTCTAAAACCTTATTTTTTCATTAAAAAAGTGCCACTTCTGGCATTTCTTGACAATCACTGTAATTAATGATGTGAAAATTATCTGCATGATGGCATTTGAACAGTAAGAACAATTGGCTAATGCTGTCAGAACTTTGTACATTCTAATAATACCCTCATGTTTATTACTCTTTTTCCAGTGTGTGGCTAGCATGTGTAATATGAAAAGGAAACAGTGCTTATATTCAGTTGGATGAACACAAATCTTTGGGTTAAATAAAGGCATTTGGAATTATAGGTGGAAAATCGTTGAACTTTTCAAAGAAAATTAATAGTGTTGTCTTCCAAGCAAGTTTGATCATTTGGTTGAAACGGCAACAGAATTGCTTGTTAGAATAAAAGCTTTCCCTAGTTCACTGTGTGATTCTCCAGGACTAGGGTTTTCAACCCAGGATCATGATGGACCACTGTGTTATTGCCTTATTGTCTTCAGTGCTTGCAAATAATTGACATGTCATAGCATTCTAATAGTGGTGGGGTCATTTTAAAGCTTCTGAATGGTTCTCTTATTTTCTGTAAAGATATTATTTCAGATAAGATTTTTTAAATATGTCTGTTTATTTATATGTATATATACGTGGGGAGACTCACAGACATGGGGGCAGAGCTGCTACTGGCTCTCCCTGTGTCCAGCCGCTCATGAGGCACCCGGGAGAGATGGCAGGTTCTAGCCCTGGCCCACCACCCCAGCAGAGCCTCACAACAAGCCAGACAAACCCCTACTCCATGAGGGGCCTCCATTTTCCACATCCAGACTTCTCTCTCATCAGAACTCCACCCAGCAGACCAGACTATTACAGCCTGGCTCGCGCCCCTTGCGGCTGTGTGGTTCATCAATAAATCTGGATTTTGAGACGACTACAAGAGTATGTTACCCGCATGGCAGAGCCTGGCAAGCTACTCGTGTCATATTTAATATGCCAAATACCAGTAACAATTATAGCCCTAATTCCCATGACCTGATGGAATGGTTTGAGGCTCGTTATGTTCCTGGAGCAAACAGGTGCCCTTGGGCTCTACTTGCATGAGACAGGTCATATGGAGATGTTACTGGTGCCCGCTCGAGCAAATCGATGATGAACGGGAAGACAGTGAAAGAGTGATACATATGCAATCTATCTTGCTCCTTTATCAAAGATTAAATGATGGCGTGTATTGGAGAAGGTGTGTCAGGATATTCAGTTCTATTCCATAGGTATACAGGTCTGTCTCTATACCAATACCATGCCATTTTGATTACAAGTAAGCATTTGATTAAGAGTGAGCATTTGTTTTGATTACGAGTGAGCATTTGATTAAGAGTGAGCATTTGATTAAGAGTGAGCATTTGCTGCCCGAGCCTATGTGCTGCTTGAGCCCATGTGGCTGAGCATGTGTGGTGCCCGAGCACATGTATCACCCACATCTTCCCTCTTTTTTAAAAAAAATATTTTATTATACCACCATAAGGGAGAGACTCACATACACGGGGGTGGAGCTGCTACCAGCTCTCCCTGTGCCCAGCTGATTACGAGGCACCGGGTGGGAAGGTAGGTTCTAGCCCTGGCCCGCCACCCCAGCAGAACCTCGCAAGAAGCCAGAGGAACCCCCATACCATTAAAGCCACCATTTTCAACATCCAGACTCTGCACTAGTCAGAGCTCCACCCAGCAGAAGAGCTGATCACAAGCCTGGTTCATCAATAAATGCACGAGGAGAGAAGACTACAAGAGTGTCCCTCCTGCATGGCAGAGCCTGGCAAGCTACCTGTGTCGTATTTGATATGCCAAATACCAGTAACAATTATAGACCTCATTCCCATGACGTGATGGAATGAATTTGAGGCTCTTTATATTCCTGGAGCGAGCAGATGCCCTAGGGCTATACTAGCATGTGACAGGACAGGACATATGGAGATGTTACTGGTGCCCACTTGAGCAAATCGATGATCAATGGGAAGACAAGTAATACAAGTGATGCACTACACTACACACACACACACACATATATATATATATATACATATATATATATATATATATATATATTTAGACCCTACACCTGACAGTGCTAATGAGCTACTCCTCACTTGATTATCAAAGAGGGCTCCTGGCACTGTTAGGGAGTCATACAGTGCCAAGGATTAACTCTAGGGCACCACCATACAGGTGTGCACTCCAGTGTTCTGAGCTATTACTGGCCCTGTATCTTAACTTTTAATTTTTTCAGTGTTTTTATCTAAGTGACACAATAGTTGAAATACTTTTGCATTATAGGTTTGAGGTGTGAGCCATCACATATTAACATCAGTATCTTGTGTGCTATGTTTAACAGCAAATATTTAATTCCATCTTTTTTAAGGAAAAAGTATAGCTGATGATTCTCTAGAGAAAATTTTACTTAATGGGAAAGCATCGTTATATGTTTCCAGATGTTATTAGGGAAATCTGTGAAGGTCCATTACTGAGGAATGCCATAAAATTCCACTACTGAGGAATGCTGTGAAGGTCCTATACTGGGGAACTCTGTAAAGGTCCATTACTGAGGAATGCTGTGAATTCCCATTACTGGGGAATTCTGTGAAGGTCCAATACTGGGGAGTGCTGTGAAGGTCCAGTTAGTGCACAAGGAACTGCACAGAATCAGCTCTCCATGCCTTCTGCCTTAGAGCTGCAATCTGGAATGTCCATAGGTTTTTTCTGTACTTAGCTTGCAAAGAACATCTGTTGTAGGGTACACGGCACTCTGATAGCTTTGCAGTTTTAGGGTGTAGTCAGTAAACTGTATGATTTTTTACCTGAGTTTGAAGCTAAAGGCGAACTAGATCTAGGCATCAGGCAAATGGAAATTAAGATGGACAAAAAGTGAGTTGATCTGAGCATGTTCTGCCTTTCTCTCCAAATTCACAATTAAATCAGTTGTTGTTTGGGGGTCCTTTGAGATTGGAGATGATCCTTCGTTTAGTTATTCTAGGGATCGGCTTCCCAGGAGATGATGAGAGTTAGCATGTGGTCTTTACTGCATCACTCAAAGGCATGGGCATAGTTTAGGTTTGGAATTTTAGACAATGATATAGTAGCTTAATGAGCACTGAGATTTCATTTCTACCTTGAATATCATTATCATTTATTATCCCATACTTCAACAAAGGATCAATATGATAGGTGGTAAGATGATTTCCCCTTTCTCTGAGACAGGAGAACAGAAAATATGGCGTGGGGATGATAAAGAAAACAAAAGAGAAGATACCAAGTAATTGTGTGTATGAGAGTCTTATATGGAAAATTCATTTATTCATTTAATACATTTTTTATTCACGTCCCAATTCAATATTGTTACTTGTGTGCACCACTAGAACTACAAAGAAAAAAAGATGATTCTAGTCATTGAAAGCATAGGGAGATAAGTGAGCCCAGATTATGCTAAATGTTGAACCTGAGCAGACTTCAGAGTTTAGAGGGAGAAGTGAGGGAGGTAATTGTGCTTAGGGCAAACCACTGACTGTTCCCCTGAGAAAAGACAATGTCTGAGCCAGGTTAGTGAGGAGAAAGGGTGAGTGTCTCTGAGCTGAGTTAGTGAGGAGAAACCATGAGGGTCTGAAAGAAACAAACAGAAGAGTGATTCTTGCGAGGAATAGTCTGTGAATAGGAAGGAAGGTGTGAGAAAATCAGGAAATTACAAGAAATAGGAGCAGTTTCATTAAACTTCAGGGGTATGGCACAGAGGGAACCCACCAACCAGTGGAAACATGAGTTGGTGCTGAGACTGACTCTTCTGTTAGAAGAAGCCATTCTATTCAAGAACGGCTTGAATAGAGGAATCTGTGGTCATAAGACCAATTTCCAAGACTGTAGTGGGAATGCAACAGTAGAACAGATTCTGAGCTCAGGATGGAGAAATCCCTTGCCTAACATAGGGCAACAACCTATGATGATCTCTCAACAAGAAGCTAATATTGATTGCTTGTATTAATAGGGCATTAATAGGGAATCTTGTCTTTATCCTTTCCGTTGCTTTCATATCAACATTGCTGCTTTATATATTTTTCTTACTCAAATATATGCAGCCATCCCAATAATTCGAGAATTATTCTATTTGCTTCTAAGGAGTCTGTACTTATAGATTTTTTTCCTGATATTGCTTTTCCACCTCTCTAAGGCTATAAGAATGCAGAAAGTGTTGAAGTGTCTCTCTGGAACACCTGACTGAGCTGGGTTGGTACCATCAAACCATCTATCAGGAAGAAGATCGAAACTGGTTCCCTCACTCATTGTGGAGAAAACTCCTTAGCTTTTCTCTTCATTTTGGATGTGTAAAACTTTATACACAGAGCCCCAGCTCCACCTGCCTCGGCGTTCACCTCTGCAGGGGTACTATGAGGAGTGTAGCTCTCACCAGAGAGATCTTTGAGCTGAAGTAGCATATATCCCAATCAGCTTAGACTCTAGGACACTTCTTTAGGCTGCACGTTCAAAGGTTACTGGTCCTTTGACCCAGAACTCATTTTGATCTGGGGTTCTTCAGATGCTCCCAAGCATGTTCTCCTGAAGGAGGCATGGAGACCTCAGCTCCTATGAGAATCTGGTTCCCTTCACCCAGTATTTTGTTTCTTTCATGGTGTTTATGAGTGGATATTGTCTATGTAGCTGGGTACTTACCGTGGCCCTGTCCCAACACTGAATCACCTGGCATTGCTGAAGTCAGTTACCTGGAGCCTCACAGAGCCTCCACTGGTGGGACCAAATGGTAGGAACTTAAGGTCTCAATTTCTCTTTCTTGGACAATGTGACTGAGAATCAGGCAGTTGTGGTTGGATAGCAGAGCCAGGCGATTCTCTTTGTTTTTATCACTGCTGTGTAGGATAATTGAGAAATAATTTCTGAAGAAAGATAGAAGATCTTATTTGTCTGGCTTAGTGGAATCAGTACATTTCTTTAATCTAATAACAAATTCCATTCATTTAAATTGCCCCTTAAAAAGGCTAATATTAGTTTTGCTCTTAATGACATCTGCCACAATACAAATGACGCTTCTAATTTGAAATTCGCTTATGAAATGCATTATATTTGACTATGTCACAAGGTAGGGCACTGTGAGCAGTAAATTTTCTCTTCGAGCAAGAAAAAGATGAAATAATACCTAAAATATACGTGTATAGGCGAACTGACTCCATTAAGTTAATTTTTTGTGTTCAAGCAATTGAACCCCTCAGTTCCTGAGGCCAGATAAACATCCCCAGACTTTCAGTAATTTCATACCGCATGCATATTTTAGCAAGACCCTTTCCTAAGACTTTTTTAGTTACTCAGTAAAGCTGGAGGAAAATGGACTTTAATTTTCCAACATTTGTGAAAACATCAAATGCTAATCCCCAAATATGAAAAATGGAAGAAGTCACAGTGATCTATGCCCCCCAAATCTCTGCTCATCTTGTTGGTCCCCTTCGATTACTGTTTCACATTTCTGGGAATCACTGTCAGATAGGTGCTATCTCCGCAAGGTTGTGAACTAAGGAAAAGCCACAGCAGCAGACAGCTGCTTTCTCAGAGCAGTGGCTGGCTCAGTCCTCATCCAGTTGCAGAATCAGGGACTTAAAGGGCACCAAAAACTCCTCAAATAACCAGCACTACAGGTGTGAAGCCTTACGCCAAATATGGGCTGACTGCTCTGCTGAGAGTGTGTGCAATGGCCTGCCTCTGCCTGGACTTCAGAGAGGGAGGGTCGGGGGATGATGACTGTTTTGAACTCGACTTATAAAACCCCCAAGTGCAAATACTGCTTCAAATTAATGTCAGCAGCCCTACACTGCATTTTGAAAAAAGAATTATAAACTTGCATAAGCCAAGGGAAACTTTAATATATCAGCTGGTTGCCTAAATAACTCAAGGTCATAAAGTCCTCACGCGATATGTTTTTAGGGGAAACGTTTTAGCAATTACTTCATGAGGGAGAAACGAGTGAGAGTCTTGGGGGAATATCTGCCCAAAATAGCCATCGCCTCCCGCCCTTACTGCTGGGCCCTGTGTCCCTCCGTGCTCCAGATTTGGCACAATTTATGTTCATTTATCTTCCCCAACAGATAGTTGGGTGCTCGATTGTACTTAGTGAAAGCACCCTAATATCAAAGCCTGTAATTCGCAAGTGTTCACTAATCAGTTAGTAATGAATGAGGAAGGAGGCTAAACAGTTTTTAAAGTGTTTTAAGAGTCTTTTCCTGAGGCAAATAAGACACTTCTAATCTTCCACTTAATTCTTTACAAATTTTGTTAGCTTTTGACCCCAGACCCCAACCCCCAGAAAAAGACTTCTGTTAATTAGACTTGAAATGATGGATTATCCAGAAAATTCAAGTTTCTGAGTGAAATGACAACTGTTCGGAGGTGGAAGTTAAGGTTGCTTTTAGGTTGATGGCCAAGGGAATCATTTCATGAATAAAATGTACATTGTGCTCCAGCCTCTCTTAATGACTGCCAGCCTTCTTGGACAAATAACACCGAGATGATAGTACAAGTGATGAGCCATGGCATTTGGGAAGGGGAACAGCAAGGTCAGAATGAAAAGTAATAGGGGAGCGGCAATGCTGGACCCTCATCATGGTATGGGTCAGTGGCTAATGGAAGTGCAATGAGGTCCTTTGATAATACACCTTTGGTTTGCACATTCAGAATCCGTATTAAGATCTCAAGGATGGTAGGGGAGAATGTGTGAGTGTTCACACCGGATCACTTCTAGATTGATTGAAAACTTTCATCATTTCTTTCTAGTTATTTATAGTATTTTAGAGTTCCCTCTTCTGAGGAGTCTTGTTCTCTCAGCCTCCTCAACTTGCCTGTTCCATCTGCAGTAGCATGAGAAATCCATTGTCACTTTGCTCTGAACCTGGTAGAATGAAACGTGAATTTTTATTTGTAAGTTCCCCTTTCAAAGAACTAATCCGAGTCTTCTCACCCCATGTTGACTATCCTTCTTTACAAACACAGTCAGATCTCTTTTTTTATTTTGTTAACTGGAAGAGATCTTTGCTGGTACCATGAAGGTGGAGCACATTTTTACAGACAGGATTCAGAAGAGCTGTTTTTGTAGTAATAAGTCCCCAGATTATTACGGATGCATGTAGGGCACTGGTACCGCTTGAGCAAATTGATGATCAATGGGAAGGCAAGTGATACAAGCAGGACACTGGAGGGCTGGCAGTGCTGAGTGCTGCTGCTGCAGCCAGAGTGGGTGTCTCTGGTGTCTCTGTGGGTCCAGCACATTCTTTTTGCCCTGCTGATTTCCCTCCTGGCTGCACCTGTGTTCTAGACCTCTCTGTCCTCCTGTCCCCTGTTCCCACGCACTCTCCAGATGTCCTGAAAGGTGCCAGTGGACAGTGCCCACAAGGAAAAATCTGTGGGGTCCAGTGCTGTGGTGATGTTGAACCATTCTCCTTGACGGTGGAGCCTGCTACTGTTTTCAGTTACTGTTCTTAGAAGCAAACAAATGTCCTTTTTTATTTTGGCATTTTCTAAGTTTGCAGGATTCTGTGACAGATTTTTTTCCCTCAGTTATTCCTAGAACATATTTTTCATAAATGGTGAATGTGCATGCTGCAGAGTGAAAGGGCTTGTATTTTCTAATATTATCATACACTGAACCATGTTGCAGTGTTTGGTTTCTTGCAATCTGCTTTATCTTCTGAGCAGACCTCTTAAATGTTTTGCAAGCAGTTGATTTTCATTAAATCCATGTCTGACTTGATTTTTGGACACAAGTTAGGTGACATCAATATTGCATTTTATTTTATATAATTGTATTTCATATTTAAATATTTCTGTTTTTTGTTTTTATTTTGGGGCCACATTCGGCAATGCTCAGAGGTTACTCCTGGTTCTGTGCTCCGTAATGACTCCTAATAGTGCTCAGGGATCAAATGGAATGCCAGGAATTGAACCTGGGTTCAGACACATGCAAGGAAAGTGCCTTATCACCTATACTATCTCTCTGGTACCTTCTTTCAAATTTTATTTAGGTACTCTGACTAAAAATACTAATAATAATCAAGCATTGGATATATAATATTCCACAATTACACAATGTTAATTCCTATAATAAGATTGATAAGAATATCCTTTATGTAAACTCTGTATCCATTCGATTTCTTAGAAAACTTTTCAGAGGATTGGGATTTGTCATAACTTTTAATAGAAGTGATGAACATGTGGCTGTCCAGGGCCTCTGGTGCCACAGAGCCATCTTGTGGCATGTATTCCAGTTAGTGGCACTGGTCATTACTGTAACAGGATAACTGGATAACTGGGAAACTCATGGATACAGAGGCTGTCTGGTGCACAGGGATTATTCCAGTGAATAAAACACACACTGGGGTGAGTGCTGCTATTACATACTTATCTGTGGCCATGGCTAGTGTACACCCTGAGCCTGTTTAATAGACACTATCTGGTACCGGCCCGACACACCCAACATGACTGGCTGGCCAGCACTTTTCCAGGGGAGACTCTTGGTTGGTGTTAGCAGAACTTGAGGAAAGACTTGCTCTGAGCCCCACTCCCTGCAGCCCCTCCATTCTCCTATTCCATCATCTTTCCCAATTCTCTAGAACCTAATCTAGACATTTTCCCTCACTTCCAGACCATGGTCAGTGCAACCAAGCCACTGCTGTCTAAGCCATAGGCATTTCCTTCCCACTCCACGAAAATGCATCACAGGTGATTATCCAGTTGGAGGGTTTTGTCTCACTGCTGGCTCCTGGGACCATGCCTGAGTGAGGTCAGAGCAGCTGGGGCTCATTGGTGACTTGTCATCACTGAGACAACCCAGTGCATTTTTTCTGGTTCTCTCAAGTTCTTGAGAGGCTATCAAGGATTTGTAGGTCCACGCAGAGAGTGAACCACCAGCAGTGCCTGGAAGAATGGTGAGTGGCATCAGTGTTTCTCAGCCTTGTTTGATGGTGGCCCACTTCTCATCTCATCTCATCTTGGCCCACTTCTCATCTTTACATCTCAGCTGTGTCCCCCATCCTACCTGATGGCCCTCTAGTCTTACGCTGTGGCTTCTCATTCATTGCACTGTTTTCACCTGTGGACCCTTTGGACATCCTAAGGGCTAAGAGGGGTGTAGATGATACTGGACACCACACTAAACTTTTGCAGGTATGTTCACGCCCATTTCTGGATCAGCACTCCACTGTATAAGAAACTTCTGTTAGGCACATCAGATTGTAGAGTTTGACTCATCTGCCAGCCTGTGAAGGTGGTTCTCTTAGAACTGACCATTGCAGTTCTGTGGTCAGAGACTCTGCCTTTAAGGAGACCTACCAGCATGATAGTAACTACATGACAAATGGTGTTCTATTTCCATCCTGCAACACGCTTTATTCCAGCCATGGAGGTCGGCCTGGTGATTTTCTCACTAGGCTTTTGTTCTAAGCATCTCACAGCATCTTTTGCCACTGTGCCACCTCTAAGACTACAGGGTATGGGCAGCTTTGTGGCCCAAGGTGCTGACCTTCTTTCAAGTAGCTGTGATACACAGCAGATCCCCACTCTTCCTCTAACGTGGCTCCAGAGCTGGTAGCAATCCGCAAAGGCTCTGTCACTTGCTCTGCATGTCGATCCTAAATGAGACATACTCTTGCTTTGAAGCCAAAGATTCTCTCCCATTCTTCGTTCTCTGCGGTGCTGGGTGAAGATGCTATATCCTGCTTGTCTTTGGAAAGGATCTTCCCTCAGGGCCCAGGCTACTGGGAATATTTACCAACAGGGATATTCTGTCGTCTTCAAAGAGTTGATTTCTGCTCTGCAATAGACACCTAATTCTTGGCAAGACCTTTCTCTACCTACTGTTTCCTACTAAGCATCATCCATTTAAGAAGATAATATTAATAAATAAATAAATAAATAATCTACCACTAAGGAAGCCTTCAGTCTGCCTTTATTGAGAATTCCATTACCCTCAGATCTTCTTTCTGTTTCCTCAATGCATCGATAATACCCAGCAAGAGTCATCTGATTCCACAGTCCTTATAATTACCACTTTTCCAAAAATAGTCTGTTTAATTACCAGTTCCACCAAACCAGTGAACTTCCTTCCACGGGTTCACTGCTAACAACAGTGTAAGAATTGCTCTGCTCCAGCAAGCGAGGGGTGACCCACCCGCTGTCTGTACTGAGACCCTCACAGCCAGCCAGCTGGGTGGTGCCCCAAGTTTAGCATGTCCTTCCGAAGACCACCCAGCTACTGTTCTTGTAGCTTACAGACACCACACAGGAGAGCACATTAGCAGAACGAAGCAGGGTCAGAGGCAGACTGGGATGCAGTGATGAGAAGGACCAAAGGGGAATGGGGAGAGGTAGGTGTGGAGGCTGACCCAGAAGCTTCAAGAAGGCAGATTTCATACCTCACAAATTATAGCTAGGTAGTTAGTATTTTCATTTAAATGGTGACAATCTGGTGGTTTTGCAGTTTGCATATAGGTGAAAATAGGAGAAATCAGTATTGAACTGCCATGTCAGAAATAAAATATGTTATTTATAATAATATTTTATATGTTAATTTTAAATCTAATAGTGAAAAATGAAATCTTGAGTTGAGATGATCACTTTTTCATGTAAAGGTTTGGGAATCTCTGTGGGCTGGCAGTTACCATCACTCTAGTCTCAGTCCACTCCAGTTCGTGTGAGATTCAAGCAAGGGTATAGTTAGAACCGCTAGATTGGACATTTATGTAACCCACATATAACCCTTGGTGCTTATTTTTACTCTTCTTTTGTAAACTCTTCTTTCTTGTCTAGCTTCAAAATTAACTATTACTTATGCTTTAATATTATATACCAAGAAATAAAATCGGGGGAATCCACGTAGTTGGTTTGTAGAAATACTGCCATAGGAGTCACCAAGAGTCACCATATTTATTTCTGCCCCACATGGCAATTACTAGCTACCTGACATCTCTCTGTACTTCCCGCCTTACTCTAGAAAGGAGACTCCAGTTCCTGTTTCCCTATATGATTTATTTTGAGCTTAAAGTGCTGTGTAAATACTAGATAATGTTATTATCACTGATGGGGATAGCATAATATTACACTTTATAACTGTCACTAGCATAAAATAGATATGTTATATGACAAAAATCCCTGTATAGAAGTTTTTGTTATTTGTTTAAAACTCCTTTCCTTGTGGAGCCAAAGACATAGTCTGGGTGCTAAGGCACTTGCCTTGCCTGTGATCATCCTAATTTGATCCCAAACACCACATATAGATCCCCCTCCTCCAGTGATTCCTGAGCATAGAGACAGGATTAAGTCCTGAGCACTGTTGGGTGTGGCCCCAAAATAAAACTCCCTTTCTTTTGGCTGAATTGTAAAAAAAAATAGATGTCTCACTCCATTTTCTTTCTAGCTTTTTCTCACTGATAAATATCTACTTAATGAAATAGTCAAAAAATGGAGCCAAATGTCCCATCACAGCACTCCCTCTCAATGATTAAATTTATGTGCCTCATATAAAGTGAATGAGGTCATAAAGATCCTTATAATCTTGGTAAACAAAAGGTGAATTGTGTGTAAAGTCATTGTAAAGGTCAGTCTTCAGGGATCTTTGCATAAGGGAAGCAGGTGAAAACAGAGGGAACAGGTGAAAAAAAGCACTTCTGGGTTACTGCCTTCAGCCATCTTTCACTCCTTCAAAGCCTTATTTTACACAGAAAACTTTTAATTGGATAAAACCTTTAAGAGATATAAACAGTCTGCCAAGACTTCATAAAGATTACATTTATATGAATAATAATTTTATTTTTCCTGAGTTCTAGAGAAGATATCGTTTTCCTTTTTATCACCCCTGGTGTTGCTTACGGGTTACCTCCTGGCTCTGCACTCAGGAATTACTACTGGCAGTGCTTGGGGGACTATATGGGATTCCAGGTGTGGTCAAAAAGGATCAAACCCAGATCCGCCATATGCGAGGCAAATGCCCTACCTGCTGTACTCTAACTCCGGCCTGGGAGATATTTTTTCTTAGAATCATGTATTTATGAGAGCCAAATGCAGAGAAGGCAGATTTTTGTCAAAATTCATATTTGTCTACACTTTCAAATTTCTTGCCATAATTTGTTGTGTATTTTTACTGCAAAGAATGATTTTCCAAAAATTATCTGACTTTCAGGGTCAGAGACACAGTCTGTGGATTAAGCTGTATAAGTATAAAGAATCTATATTCTTTATAATAAAGAATATAGATTCTTTATAAAGCTTGCTACAAAGGAGGAAGGGGTAGGCAATGGGGGAACCTGGATCAATGGAGGAGGAAAGGGGAGATCTGATTCTGTCCTTGGCACCCCTAACCATATGCCCCAGCATTATTGGTTATGCTTCAACCCCCTCCAAATGATTTGATGTCCTAAATTACTAAGTACCATAATGTATTTTATCATAGGAGTCCACATCAAATATTGCCAAGGCTATTCTAATTTAGATGAAATTTATAGCAATATTCAGTTTTATTTATTGCAGAATTTAATTTTTTCTTAGAAATGCTTAAATTACAATGCATAATGTGGAATAGTTTATACTCATAATTTCATCTGCCATTTTAGAGTTAATTAGATACGAGACTTAAAATTCAACTTTGAATTTTTTCCGATTTCTCAAGTAATTGAAAGGAGATGATACCAATATTTAAAATTATTCCGAGATTTTTTTATATATTTGAAATCACCCTTATTTCTGACAAATGTTATGGTAGCTGTATAATTTATAAATGGCTTTTCAGACCTACTCATGGAGATTATGAAATTACAAAGTCAACATCCAGGCAAATATGATGAAAGCATCTTACTGTCATCTAAAGAAAAATAGTGAACTAGAAAACAGCTCCTGGCTTTACAACATTTTGGTTATCTATGTTCATATTTATGGAAGGCTATTTGGTCAGAAGTTGTCGCAACATTCTTTCAAAAAATAATTTTTGTGCTACAACGGGGTGTGATTGTCACTGTGTTCTTGACACTTTCTGAAGAACATCTCCAGGGCCTTTGTATCTATAGATGTCGCAAAATGGATGTGGTTCTTTTGATCAATCAAGGCTGTAGCAATGGGGCGGTCTCTCCTTGTTGAGCGTTTAATTACTTGTTTATGGACTACGGAGTCCCTCTCTGTCTCATTGGCTCAAGTCTGTCTTTCTCCTCTGAAATTGTGAGTATTTCAAAAACCATGTATCTTTTTGATCAACTCTGCATATGCTTATTAGTAAGAGAAAGATAATTGAGAATTGACCTCATGTGGTTCCTCAGTGATGCCAATGGTCCTTTTCCCCCTATTCTTTTTTTCTTCTTCTTTTGTTAAGGAAAAATGGGATTTATTGAACATTTTCATGCACTGCTCCCTCAAATAGCATGTGGCATTCTTTCTCTGGGCTGGTGTCAGCCAGCCCCATGGTTTTAATCCGAACTTTTCATGATAATAATGCCATTGTCACCATCCCTTATCTCTAACATTGTGACAGTCACCAGACCACCATGCTGTTTTATGGAGTGATAACTTGGTTTCCTCTTTCATCCACTCAGGAGCTGGATTCATAAAACAGTGTGATTATACAGTTATCAATTAAATCCTAGCGTGTTGAGACTCTTCAGAAAAAACCACCTTTCCTATCATGATTGGCATTCGTTCTCCCTGTCTGAATGATTGAAACGTCTCTCTTTAAGAATGCCTGCCAGAATTTCATTTCTCACATGGATTAGCTATTATCTGGAAAAAAAACTTTGTTTATTTTTTATTGCCCCAAAGGTGTTGTGCACAACTAAGTCCCAAGAACTTTTCCATATTGTGGGCCTAGGGAAAGCAATTCAGGGCCTATGACTTTCCTACTTCACTCTGTGATCCCGTTGGCTGCAAGAGCAGTTCTTTGAGAACAGGGCAGACTTTAGCAGCAGGTATTGACATGTCCATGGTCCTGAAAAATATGTGTGTGCATGTAAGCCAACCCTTTCAAACTCAGCACTTCTCCACTTTAGACTTTGCATTTTCCGTCTTGCCCCTGATCTCTCATTAATCTCGATTCTGACTGAGCTGTCCATTATTAAGCAAAGTCAAGAAGTACCATAACCAAGTCAAAGAGAAGTCCAGGAATGCTGAGTTGCCGGCATCATAAATAGAATGATTATTAGAGGCAGGGAGATTCCAGAACAAGGCCACCATCGGAGGGCCCTAGCTGTGTCCTGATCACTGCATGACTTCAGGTAGCTTCACATGAGCCCTCATGATACTTCTGCCCTTGGTCTTGGACCATTTTGGGGAACTGAACCTGCTGCTGCCCTAAGGTTCTGTCTGCCTGTATTGGATAGGCAGTGGCGTGCTTGTCAATTTATTATTGATAAAAGTTCCTGAGACTTGTTATCAGATCTGATATCAGCAGCAATCAGTTTGCATTCATGGAACACACCCTGGAACTCAATGAGCACTGATATAAACCCATTATATAGCATTTCTTGTATGGTAAAATCAGTATTTATAATGAAGTTCGACAAGGCTTAGTCTTCTGATGGATGCTTTCTCCCTTTTCTTCAGATTTTCTTTCAAACATCTTCATTTCCCTTGTTGCTAAAGGCTGGGTTCCCAGCATGACAGCTGTGACTGTCAGCACCAAACCTCTCCCAGAGTTGCCCCTGTCCTCCCCCATTGACCCAGGGTCCCCCATTGCCTACCCCTTCCTCCTGTGTAATAAGCTTCCTGCTTAAAGCCAGGTGAGAGAATGCGAAGAGATTCCTAGATGCACTTTTCATACTATACACAAGCATTTTAGCTATAGTATGTTCCCTGCATTCCCTAGGCCTTTTTAAAAAATTTATGTTCTGGTCCAATTTGAAGTTTTATTTTCCCAGTGTGGGAATGTATAGGATTCTTTTTTAGTTTAGTTATAAAAAAAACTTATCTTGTTCAGACTGTTTTATCCACATAATTTTGTTTCTTCAAATTTTCCGTCAGAGAAAATAATTCCCGGTTTCACACTGAGCTGTTCCTTATCCTATGTTAAGTCTGTCTGTTTCTGATACATGCACTACTTAGAGAGTGCTTAGCTTGGGCCCAACCCTATTGTCCTATAACGTTGAATATTCATTCCATTTTATACGCTGCCACATTAGCGTCACCAGGAATGCATAACAGAGGCAGAGGATGATGTGTTTCCTTTGGGGGAAATGGAAAATATAGGGACTAGGGACTATAAATTCAAAGTGGAACAGAGAAACTGGAAGCAGAACCTGAAGATTAGTCTGGGGTACAGTGGGGGACAGGGACCTCTACCACTGTCTGAGCAGAACTGACCCGAAAATTGGGGCTCTTCAGACAATAGGAATTTTGTCTTTGTAACAACCTGCCCAAACACTGGCCCAGACTGTTTCAATCATCAGTGATAAAGGAACTCCTGGGGCTCAGGCTACTCCATTCTACAGTAGGGATGGTATATAAAGTATCACACTTACTTTGGGTAGACATTTACTGACCATTTACTAAAGACTGGCCCCTGCGAGGGCCAGTCTGTTTCTTGCAGTGTGTTTTTACGAGGCTGGTACTGTTTCTGCACAGCATATATTAAAATATGGGGATCAGGAAGATTCCTCTGGCCTTAACATGTATGTACATGAGGTTAGAGGAGAACATATGAACTGAACTTGCTAGGCTTTCTGAGAGGCAAGGCAGGGGTAAGTCAGGTAACAAGAAGTAATGATGGAAGAAAGAGATCCAGGAGAAGAAATTCTCAGGTAAAAGGAAAGGAAGAATTGAAGAATCGAAGATGACAGTAAATAATGTAGTGCATAGCAATGCCATTAGTATAATGGAAAGAAGAGGGGGAACATATGGGAGAAATAAAGCTATGAGCTGCGGTTTGATCACTTGATAGAAATATATCCATGATGACTATAAGCAGGTAGCAGCAGGAGCTGTGAGGATGGAGCATAAGAAGGATCTGTGTGTATGTGGATGGCAGTGAAAGCTACGGACATTCACCCATCAGTGAAGGTGGGGAATGTACCCAGGATGTTGACTTTCAGAAGGAAGAGAAAGGGAGCAAAGTTAGAGAGAGAACCTGAAAAGAACAGTTCCAGAAAGTCTAAAAGGAAAGTATCTTTGATGTTCTATTGTCGGAGAACGGCCGCCGGGCCCGACAGTGTCAGGACAGAGGTTCTCTTCTACCTCCGAGGACGCTGGGAGAACAGATGAAAACTCACGAGTCCGGTGCAGTTCCAAAAAGGCTTTTAATAGTACAAAAGCTCTTCCACAGCACTCCAATATAATGAACAAACTTTAGCTCTGGTCTGAACTTAAGACCATACAAAAGAGTCTAAGTCTCCCACCAAAGAGAGAGGATCTCACCCGAGCTGAGTCCTACCCAGAAGAAGGAGCAAAAGGCCAAAGAGCAAAAGGGCAAAAGCCAAAAGCCAAAAGCCAAAAGCCACAGGAGCCAAAAAGCTGAAGGCTGAGGAACCAAAAGGCAAAAGGTGAAGGGGCCTCAAGTCAGCCCCTTATATACACCAAAGTAATCCAACCGGGAGGGGCATGTCAACAAAGAACTCTAAACAGAGTGTAGTGCCACACCCTATTACAGGTATAAACAAAGGTTACCCAAGGACTAATCCCAAGATTATCTCTTATGTAAAACACTGGGGAGAGAGAGAGAGAGAGAGAGGGCTGGTATAAAGTAATACATCTTAACTTCATGAGCTTCATGTAATCTAGATGGTACCCACAAGGTCCTTCTTATCTGCACCAGGGTGATTCTGAGTATCTTGTTCTCATGTACTGAAAGGGTCACACTCGCCTGCTTAGAGCAAACTAGTATGATCCTTCCTATAGTCTTCCTATAGTCTCAGCGTAACCAGGGTGGTAGTCTCCTGGTAAATTCTAACTGTCCCACGCTGGGTGCAGTGGGTATAAAGAGGAGCTGTGCCCAATCTAGAAAACATAGAAGTCTTAGTAGATGTATAAGTCAGAAGTTATTCAATCAAGGTGACTTCTGTAACTGCCACACCCTCTAGCAGTGTTTACATAGAAGAGAGGTCTCATTAGAATGAACCTTGACTTAAATAGATTAAGCTGGGAGTGGGCAAAACAACAAAACTCCCAGAATAGCTAAACCTGTCCTCCAGCATTCTATGATGTAGGGAGGTGAGCGAACTGGCAGCTGAGAAGGAAGCAGAGCTTTAGGGGACCCTGGCAGCCCATCGGGCAGCTCGCTAAGTGCGAAGACTGGAATATAAAGGAAATATATAGTGAGAACTTCCACTGTCAGGAATTCCCTTCCCCAAAATATCCTCCTTACTTTTACTAAGAAGAATTACATAGGGCCAGGGATGTGACTTAAGTGCAGAGAACATCCCAGGTGCATGTAAGTCCCTGGGTTTAATCCCTGGCACCACATGGTCCCCAAACACCACCGCCAGGGTGAAAACAAGTAGGTTCAACTTTTAGTCTCTGGACAACTTCTATCTTTTACATAGGAAATTTATCTCAGAATTCTCTGGAAAACTTTTATTTCTTGATCTCTTTAATGTGCTTCATCAGAACTCTGACCTTTCATCTAACAAGATAAAGACACCTGACAAAGTGTGGGGAAAACATGGTTCCTTACAGTTTTATTAGAATATATGCCATTTTCAGGTCTGAATATGAGAATTGCAACACCGTCATCCCCTTGCCTTAGTCACTTTCAGTAGACATATAAACTCTTTGCTAAAATGTTCCTGCTTTTAAACAGCCACTGCAACTGGTAGATATTAAGTCATGGAAATAAGCAGTGAGAAAAACCTTTTGAACAGTAAACAAGTTTTGATAGCAAAAGGATGAAGAGTTGACTTGCAACTTTATCTTCTTCTTGCTCCGTTTCTTCTAGTAATGAAAAGACATGTCTAGAGGCCCACACTACTTGGAGAAATCCTGACGCTGCTGTGGGAGATGGTAACTCTTAAGTGTAGCTCATGTGAGTTCATTCTCAGAGATCCAGAGAAGGTCCAAATATTTGAGAAAGCATTCCCCCAAATGAGACACCCTATTCAGCATTTCAGAGCAGGGGCTTGTGAAAGAAGTCACCTCACCTCCTTTAATTGTAGAAATCATAAAATTATTTGTAAAGCGTTGACTTAGGGCTCTTTAGCTTGGCACTGACAAAGCCTGTGTTTATTATTTGAAGTGTCTTTTCAGTTAGGGAAGTCACAGAATCAGTGCCTTTCCTGTGGGACTTTGCGGTGCCGGTCTTTTCATTTTGGCACCCATAGCAAAGGCTGAGAAATGGGTACAGGACCCTCCACTCAGGAACAGCCTCATCCCTCTCCAGGGCACATGTGTCAGGCAGTGTTTGAAAGTACTGGAAGGCTGGGGTGGCTTTGTGAGTCTATGAGGGCCATTAGCTGGTGTTCAGGGCCCTCTTGGTCCTTGTCTTGAAAATGACTCTTGTAGTCTATTGTATGTTTTCTTTCCCACCGTTACAATCAAACTCTCTTGGCTATACATTGCAGGAGGAACAATAATCCTCTCCTGTTGCTAAGCTGACCTCTACACCACAAGTTTAGATCTGCCCATCTCTCATGAAGCAAGTAATCAGTGATGCATTAAGTTCCCCCCCCCCACCTCCGGAATCCAAAGTAATATGTATAGGCTGCCTGCTGCTTGGTTGAAAACACACATTGTTTTGCATGCAGGGACATAAGTCTTTTCATTGTGAATAGGACCCAGAGTGATTAAACAAGCACCCTTAATATGTTAATTTATAATTTTAATTACAACAATCTTGTATATATAGTCATTAGTGAATACTAATATAAATATTTTTCTATCTTTTTATTCATAATGCATAAACCAATCACCCTCTTCCTTCTGGGGGTTGCTTGTTTTTGTTTCCTAATACAATCTTTGTTGTTGGTTCTGAATGCGTCTCTTTCCTTCCTGTCTTGAATAATCCCTCATTAAGCTAGTCACTTTCTGCTCCATGCTAAAAAGGAAAAATTATCATGCAAATGCGGCATGCCATATTAAAAAGCACATTACCAAACACTTTTCTGTTGCTGTCCTTCAATTAGTTTCCCTTCTTTGAATTTAATTCCATTTGTTGTTAAACTACTGACTTGATGTATGGACTCAGGCTGCTGCCAAGAAAGTCAGGGAAAAATCAAAGGCTCTTCGAAGAGCTGCAGTAGGTGAGCTGAAATGAATTTGCTTCACCTTTGACAAGAACACTTGAGCAGTGCTGGAATGCTCTGATGATTCACCTTGGCTAATTATCCAATTATTTATTTCAAGAATAAAGGTACCGCTTTACAATTAGAGAAGTGAAAAGCAATCTGAGAAATTTGGTAATGACAGATGACTTAAGTAACTTCCAAAGATCAACAGTATCTGTGCAAACTTGTCTCACCAAACGCGTTCAGCCCTTCTTGGGTCTCAGCTTCCGTGAAATCCTGAGTAGGACACGGGCTTCTTTTGAGTGTGTTTGTTTTGCACTTTCAATAGCAAGAGAGATTGGATACTTTTAACCAACATGTCAAATCTCCAGTGGATCTGAAGCAGTGTTAAGCAATGTTGCGTTACTCTTGATGAAAAGCTTTTGGTTCAACGCAATACTTTTTAATTGCCTAATGATATAAGTCAGTTCTTAGGAAAGAACCGCACATTTAGGAGTTCATTTGCAATATAACTGAAAAAATTCATTGCATGGCAGTAAAACAATTTACTGTTAATTACAAGGAGAAGAATTTGCTGTAGCAGGCTCACAGATTGCCATGAATCATACAGCACTCCTAGAGATTTATAACAGATGTGTAAGTGGGATGAATTAGCAGGGTTTAATAACAGAGACACAAATCATGCAGACTTCAAGGAGCTTTAATTGATATACTAGAATGTGACGGGCATGAATCACTCAGCCATTCAGCAGCACTGTACCATATGGTCAGCTCAATATGCCGCATCTTAAATCGCTTGGTGAGTCGTTGCTTATCCCATATGGTGAGAGCAATATATTTTTCATGATTAAAAAAATACATCCATTTTTTAAAAGAAATATGATTGCAAAGCATGTTTGTTATTGAACAGTCACCTGAATGCCAAACTGGTAATTTTTTCCATGTTGTTTGTGGAAGCTTTCAAAAAATAAATAGCAGC
This sequence comes from Cryptotis parvus, assembly GCA_021461705.1. Lineage (NCBI taxonomy): Eukaryota > Metazoa > Chordata > Mammalia > Eulipotyphla > Soricidae > Cryptotis > Cryptotis parvus. The sequence continues at coordinate 37,619 of JAJIBD010002795.1, forward strand.
TACTCCTTTCTAGACACCCAGATCGCTGGAGGCATTGTGGCGAGGTGCTTGCCTGTTGCCGTGGTTGGTCCTGAGCAATGCTCCTGTAGAAGACTGCCGCTGGTGACCACAGGGACTGTCAGGGGAAACTTTTGGACTCAGGCAGAGAAAACAAATGAAAGGAATGATGTCACTTCCAGAGAAGTTTGGGGATGCTCATCTTTGCAAATAGAATAAAAAAAAAATCCAGTGGGAGATATTTACTTAACAGGATAAGGATGTGGTTTTGATAATACCATGGCCCCCCTGTCACAGTGGGGTGGGGCATTTCATGCTACAGCCTTTGTGGAATTACCACCCTCTAGGACCCTCTTGGACTGTCCTTGAAGCACTGTGGAAGATCATTACCTACATGTGACACCAAGCCATGGGACCCCAGAAGTGTAATTTCCATATAGGGCACAGGTATTTCGATGAAGACCAGGGCAGGGAGCCTGCAGATCGCTTCACTGAAACTAGGACCTGACAGCTTGGAGGAAAAGTGTTTGCAGCATTAGTAAATCTGACAGATTTGAAGAAGGAATATTGCAGCCTTAGAACTGTGACTGCCAGAATTTAATGTCAACAATTAAAATTTATTTTGATCCTTACCTACTGTTTATTACTGTTTGTATACACAACAGACCTTACTAATACAGAGATGCACTATTAGATGGAATTACCATCTGTTCAGAGTGAAATGCTGGCATCTGTCTTCGATGCTAAAACTAAAATGATATTATTCCTAACAAAACAAAATTAACAGCTTTTCACTCACTCACTTTAATGCTGAATTTGAGGATGTGCCCGTGGAAAGGACTTGTTGATAAAGTAGCTCCATCCCCTTGACTGTGTTTATTAGGAGTGTGACCTCTGCTCCTGTCACCTGGTGTGGGGCCAATGCCAAAAGCTCATCAAGGAACGTTTCTCAGTGTTCACTGGTCTAGTTTTCCAGTGGGTGAACTAGAGGAAAGCAATGGAACAGCTATTAAAATATGTTAATGCTGATCAAAGTAGAAAGACTATCAAAATATGAACATCCAAGTGCCCAATGCCAGAACAAGGAACGAGAAGAAATCAATAAAAATTCCTCTGAGCCAAGTTGCTATAGGTCTCACCTTTAGGAAAATAGAAACTGTCTCTTCTCTGTTCATCTATTTTAAATTTTCTCCTGCGCTGACATATATAAAAGATTGGTATTTAGCACCTGCTCCACTTTGCATTAAGGAGAAGCATCCTATTATACAAAGGTCTCTAGTTTTGGAAGTTGGGAACTGTGGGTGATCAAGGGCAGCAGCTGTGTTCACGCTGCCCTCAGAGGCAGGCTTTGAATCTATATATCACCAAATAATAAATTGCATTGCACTAATGTTTAATACAGGTACACAGTGCATTAACTGTAACCAAAGTACATTTATTTGTACTGGAGGAGACTTGAAAATGATTAAAAAATCAATACTTGGCTGTCAAAGAAGCAAGTGTTACGATGCATTTAAGTAGTTAATTGCATAAGCCCTGTAAAGGCGTCAGGTTTGGGGGAGCAAGGACACTGACTACCAGGCGAGAGACCACCCTTCATTAATGGCAACTTTGGGGACCATGGGTGCTGTCATTGTGGCCACTGCTAAATAGGGCAAGAAACCACCAGCTTCTCCTGCCCTGAGCTGGAACCGATGTCAGTTCTGGGTGGACTGTTTAGAGGACCCGTAGGCACAGTTATAGTCAGGGTAGCTGGTTGTCGTCATGGAGGTTGTGTTCCTAAGTGTCAGAAAGGCAGTGAACTCTGCGGCCTCTCCTAACTGCCCGAGAACACAGAATGGTCATGCTGTTCACCTTCCCCACTGGACGGAGGACATAATTGTATGCAGAACTGAACGGGATGGGCTGGTTGTCTGCACAAGAGTGAGGAAGCCAATCCTCTGGCACCTTGTTCATGGTGGACTGGATTGGGAAGCACTGTTAGGATATGTCCATGGGATCTCGACACCAAAAGATTCTAGACCCAATCCAGCCTCTCTTGCTCCTGAACAGAGGACAGAGAACTCCTGAACAAAGAGACGCAGTGCTGGATCAGTCCACATTGTACAACTGATGATGGCATTGTGTAGGACAGACACCAAATTCTGGATCAGTGAACACTTTATGACTGCTGCCCTCAAGAGCCAGCCCAGAACCCTCATTCTCATGACTAGCTGGCCTCTCTCTCTTTTTTCTCTCTCTCTCTCTCCTCTCTCTCTCTCTCTCTTCCTGAGCACTGGAAACAGAAGCAGCTCTGGGCAAAGAGATTCATCCTTTCCCTGGATGACGAGGTGGCTAGCCAGGTGCCCAGAAATCAGCCCTATCCCGATGAAGCAGCCTGTCCTCTTGGACACTTCATGGAGTTAGTTGCAGCAGAAGCTTGCCTACAGGAAAGGATTGGCTGTTGAGTGCTTTGCCAGGGGTGCTGACTCTTTGGTGTCTGGCCAGTCACATTTCTTGGAGAGAGACGAGAGAGTCATTTTCCATGGGGAATGCTTCAGAGCCGCCTCCCTTGAGTCTGCGTTCTCAGCTTCCTGGAAGGCAGAAAGGGTGTGTGTGTTCCTGGATTGTCCCAACTGTCCTCGAATGCAGACAACATTGAGATCTTGACAGAACTGTGCCATCTTCCTGCATCACCACTCTTCCTGGAGGACAAGTAAAGAACCCATCTTTAGGACGTGCCTCATTCGGGCTACGTATTTAGCTCTCAGCATGTATCCTGGGAGCCTCAAACACTACGCTACATAGAATTTGCAAGTATAAATGTATGCATCATGATGCACTATGAATCAGATTATAAAGCAATAAATGCTGCGTAAAGAATGTATCATCAGAACCTTGTTTGTATATATATATATATATATATATATATATATATATATATATATATATATATATAAATACTTAGAAAGGCTCTGCTAGAAAGCTGATTACAGATAGAGTGCAGACAATGCAGGAACACAGAGATCTTATTGCACATGGGAACAGACTTTGCATGCTGTTGTCATTTGAATAACGGCTATTTTAGACCCAATTAACGCTTTGTATCTACACAAGGAATTTTAAGTTAATACAGATGGAAATGCGCCCTTGGTGACGTGATCATTCGAGAAACATGTTGTCGGCCAGTAATACTTGTGTTTTGTATTTGTACAGAAATTTGCTTTGTAAAACCTACAGCAAAAAGCAGTTACATCACTGTGTTTCACTAGGGTCTATCCTCATATTGTAGATGGGAAAACTGAAGCCATCTAATTTTGAACATTCCCACTGAAAGTCATAGTTGCAATCTGTTGGAGTGATTGCTTTATCCTTGCAACACAGTCACCACCAGTAACTGACATCCTTCCACATACTCCTCAGGGCTCCACCCCCAATCCTTCTCAGTTCAGGATCTATTGATCCTGTCTCCGCTTGTTTCCCATTGGAGTTTTTCTAATCCAGTGTTTCTCAACCCAAGGCCTTAAGGGCCAATAGGCCCTCAGGATATTCCAAGGGTGCCGCAGATTAAAATATGTAAATAGTGGGGGAACCCACAGCATGAGACTTGGCTCCTTGTCGGATCTGGTTGGATGGGGAAAACCCCGGAAGGAAATAAGGTCGGAAAGGGCTCCTGGTTAGGAAAGGGCTGGGAACCACTGACCTCACACTTATCTTTGTTCCTTTGTGAAATCAAATGCTTAAATGTCTGGCAGTAGGTCCTCCTTAAAGGTTTGGTAGAGTTCACTAGGGAATCCGTCTGGTCCTGGACTTTTGTGTTTGGGCAGGCTTTTAATTACTGTTTCTATTTCCTCAATGGTGATAGGCTTATTCAGGTATTGGAGGTCTTCTTGTTTCAGCCGTGGGAGGCTATAGGACTTCAGGAATTGATCCATTTCTTCTAGATTCTCATGTTTCACGGCATACAGGCTCTCAAAGTAATCTCTGATGATCTTTTTGGATTTCTGTGGTTTCTGTTGTGATGTCACCCTTTTTATTTCTGATTCTGTTTATTTGGGTTTTCTCTTTCCCTGTCCTTACAAGTCTTGCCAATGGTTTGTCAATCTTGTTTATTTTTTTAAAAAACCAGCTCTTGGTTTCATTAATCTTTTGGATTGTTTTTTTGGTTTCCAACTCATTGATTTCCTCTCTAAGTTTTATTATTTCCTTTTTTTCTGCCTGGGTTGGGTTCCTTTTTGTTGGTCTTTTTCTAATGTCTTCAGCTGTGTAGTCAGGTTATTTATGTGGGCCCTTTCTTGTTTCCCTGATGAATGCTTGCAGAGCTATAAACTTCCCTCTTAACACGGCTTTTGCCGTGTCCCACAAGTTCAGTCCTTTTCAAGCCCTTCCAGGAAATAGAAGAAACAGAAACACTCCCAAACAGCTTCTACGAGGCACATATCACCCTGATACCCAAAGCAGGGAGAGACAACACAAAGAAAGAAAACTACAGACCAATATCCCTGATGAACACGGATGCTAAGATCTTCAACAAAATACTAGCAAACAGAATCCAAAGACTCATCAAGAAGATTATACATCATGACCAAGTAGGATTCATCCCGGGAATGCAAGGATGGTTCAACATTCGCAAGTCAATCAACATAATACATCATATCAATAAAAGAAAAAATAAAAACCATATGATCCTTTCAATAGACGCAGAAAAAGCATTTGACAAGATCCAGCATCCGCTCATGATTAAAACGCTCCAGAAAATGGGAATTGAAGGGACTTTCCTCAAGATAGTTACAGCTATCTACCAAAAGCCCACAGCAAGCATCATTCTAAATGGGGAAAAGTTGAAAGCCTTCCCCCTGAGATCAGGGACAAGACAAGGTTGCCCACTCTCACCTCTTTTATTCAATATAGTACTGGAAGTACTTGACATAGCAATCAGAGACCGAAAAGGACATCAAGGGCATCCAGATAGGCAAGGAAGAAGTCAAGCTATCATTATTTGCAGATGACATGATATTATACCTAGAGAACCCTAAACTCTCTACCAAATGCTTAAATGTTTTTTTCCTAAATTCATGTCAAATTGTAAACTTAAATATGAAATACAATCGCCAAACATCTCCTGAGAACTTGACATTATCTGATGTTACTTCTTTATTTACTAGATATCCCTAAAACTCCTCATTTGGATAATTTGACAATCTTTGATTTCCCATTTCTTAGTTATTTTATTTGCTGTGTATCTTGCTTGCGGCTCTGAGGGTCCTATTTGCCTGTTCATAATTCTGTGTTTGTGATAAAAGGGAAAGAGTTGAACAGACAGAGACAATGGCACAGAGAGAGAGAGAGAGAGAGAGAGAGAGAGAGAGAGAGGGAGAGTTTTACCTAGACCTGTTGTTTGACTCTATCTGCTCTGTTCTTCAGGGGGCACTGAATATGATTCATTTGGATGTTCACCCTTAAAAAAATATATATATATATATATATTTTTTACTTGACTCACAGTGAGAAACAGTTACAAAGTTGTCCATGATTGTGATACAATCATAATGCTCCAACATCTGACCTTTCTCCAGTGTACATTTCCTACCACCCATGTCCCCAGTTTCCCTCCTATTGCTCCTCTCTCCTGCCTTTCTGGTAGATACTTTCCTTATCTTTTCTTTTTCCTCTCTCTCTTTTTCCTTTTGGGCATTATGGGATCACTTGATCACTTGACATCCCATTATTCGCCGATTTGCGCGAGTGGGCGCCAGTAATATTTCCATTTGACCCTATCACATGCCAGTGTAGCCGAATGGCATCTGGTTGCTTCAGGAATACAAAGAGCCTCAAACCGTTCCTTCAGGGTCTTGATGAAGAAGTCTGACCATCTTGTAGGTGGGCGGCCATGTGATCTTTTGACATCCCATGGGATCCAGTTGGTAACAGCTCTAGTCCAGTGGTCATCTCCAAATCGCATTACATGTCCAGCCCATCTGATTTTCGATGCCTTGGTAAATGAGACAGCATCCCTGACTCTGGTACAGCAACGGAGGTCGGAGCTCCGGGTTCCTTCTTTCACTTGAGTGAGGCATGATATTCCAAGCATAGCTCTTTCGATTCCTCTTTGGGAGACCCGAATAGCATTCTCATCCTGCTTTCATAGGGCCCAGGTCTCTGAGGCGTATGTTAATGCAGGGAGAATGGTGGAGTTGAAGAGTTGTGCCGGGAGCCAGAGGTTCTTTGTCTTTTTTTAGCTATTTCTTCAATGCTTTTGAAGGCATTCCATGCTGCTTCAATGCTTTTGAAGGCATTCCATGGGTTATTATGGGATAACCCAACATTTAAATTATTATGCTTTAATTATTTTGTTGTTATAAACTAAGGTCATTTTGTATACCATGGTTATTTTGGATAAAATTCAAAAGCATTTAAGAAACTTATCAAAAAATAAGAGACTTGTTTTGCTAGAAGTTAACAAAACTTTAAAGATACTTCTATATTTCAAATTATTTGGGGGTAACAGACATTAATTAGTAATTTCATTGCAAAAATTAATTTTGTGGTATTTTGAGATGTGTGAATCTTTAAGCTGGTTTAGCAATCATTACTAGATAAATTTATAATTTTCATGTACTTGAGGATGTTATATGTCTTTATAACTATGGGTCACAAAAGTTAGTTCTTTTATTTTAACATTTTGGTTTATTAAATGTACCACATTCATTAAACCATGCCAGCCTTTCAGGCAGACAGAGCTAAGTCTTCCAATTGAAAATACAGCATACCAGCTGGGAGGTTGTTAGATTTTTTTTCAGTAAGAGAATTAAAAAAAAATATACTCTAGTTCAACTCGTTCTCTGTAGTTTAATTCCTAAGAATAGTCTAATTGCTTGGTGGAATAATTCCCTTGTGGATATAGAAGGGCTCCGTCACTTGATAGAGTTTAAATAGTCAACATGAATTTTAGTGGATTCTCAGTAAGTGTGCCTTTATTCATTATAATCATTGCGCCAAATTAAAAAAAAGGTGTGTGTTCTCTCCCTGAAGGAGATATTCAAAAAGTAAATCAAACACAAATGTTACTCAATTTCTTTTATTTTTTTGACATTGAATTTATATACTGTGTTAAGAAATTATTTTTGACTTAGGTGACTTAGAAAAGGACCCTGAGCCCAAAGTGTCACAGTGATCCCATTCAGCTAGGATAGTAGAGGAAGGAAGTATCAGATGCCAAGTGAAGTGCACCTTAAGGAAGAAGTTGCTCTCCAATGAGAATGAAACTCTTCTGCTTTTAAATACAGGAAGCAAATTCACAATCTCTCCAAATACTAAGTTAAAGCAAAACTGTATAATTTGTGGTTCTCGAGATCTTTGCTGTTCATTCTAGTATTGAAGTATTAGTAGCCATCTTTGTACATAAAATCTTAAGTTAATAGGATGTTTTTTTCTTTTAAAAATTTTTATTTATTTCTTTCCCTTTCTCTCTCTTTCTCTTTTCCTTCCTTCCAGACTATGGATTACAGAACATACATTAAAAGGTTGTCATGTGTATCCTTTTGCCTCTATTTAATGCTCAGTTCTAGGTTGGCATTAGTACCCTCGACAATTATTAGCACCCTGTTCCATTTTCTGTCTTACCTAACCTCTGACTTTCACACGTTTGTGATAATTTCCACCTTTGACAAGACCTCCTGATATATGTTTCACTTGACCTTGGATATTGGTATCATAATATGTACATATAGTGGGCTGGGGAAGGGGAGGGAACCGGGATGTTGGTGGTGGGAGATGGGCACTGGTGGAGGGACGGGTGCTGGAACACTGTATGACCAAAACCCAAACATGAACTTTTTAATTGTATATCTTTTTTATTTGTATATCTCACGGTGGTATAATAAAATACTTAAAAAATAATAAGTAGCTAGAAATCAAGATTCATCATTTATATTCCTAGAAAGTCAAAACAGAAAACAAACCACAGAAACAGTTCATATTATTCAGGATGCTAAATATAGAAAGAAAATTTCAAACTCTGATAAGTAAAATTTTCTTCAATATTAGACTTATTTTCAACTATAAAATACTTTAAATAGTAAATAATTTTTCCCATATCCTAAATCATTCTATTCTTTTTCCTGAATATTACAATAAATTATAATTTCTTATTTAAAAAATTTTTATTTATTTCTTTCTGGTTTGAAATCCATGCCCATTGTTACTCAGGGGTTACCTTTCTCTGCATAAGAGCTTGTTCCCCATAATGCCAAGAAGACCCTGCTTTGCAGGGATCAACCCAGTGTGTGCACTTCAAGCCAATCATGAACTTCATCAATTGAGCTAGTTATTTCTCTGGTCCCCAAAGTTAGCATTTATGTGAATAAAAATAAAATGAGATGAAACTCAAAATCTTTATTCCTCAGCCTGACTAGTCTTTATATTAAGAAATGCCCAACTTGACAGTTCAGTTGGCTGGTGGTTGCCATGGTGGATGTGTTGACTGGTGGCTGCCATTTTGGATGTGTTGGCTGGTGGTTCCATGTTGGATGCTGCATATTTGGAAAATGGCCCTCATTAGTGAAAGTTCTGTTGGAGATAGCCAGGATAGATGGCATTTGCCCCCTGAAATGTTCAGTCCTTTTATTCCAGAATGTAAAGGAGGCTTAAACAGAGTACAAAACTATGTAATTGAAGAGCCCAAAATTCCTCACCCATGCTTCTACCTAGCAAATTTTAGGCAATTCACATTTATATAATTGGTTCTCTTGTGCTTTTCTGAGTCCATAGATCAAAAATTGTCTGTCAGACCTCCCTCCTCAGTTAGGCTCAGAGCCTGTGGAACAAAGAGATGAGCTCCCAACTCTAAAGAGAAGCTTAGTGGAAGAATTTTCTGGGTGGCTTACCTCTATTTTGTTTTGGATTATTTTGAAGAGGGATATTAGCTTATAGAATGAGATATTTGAGAAGCTACAATTTAGCTATGCTTTGGCAAGGAGTACCAAGGGAAATCATGCATAAAATTTATAGATTCATATACATATATATTTATATATGAATCTGTAAATATATATATTATATATTGCGTGGTTTGCTATGGCAGAAGAGGAGTATAAATGTTAATTATCTAAGCGGAAGCTTTTTTCCCTTTTACTTGACACACTCTCTTTTTCTACTAAAAGCTAAAATAGAAATTCAGTTGACTGTTTCTCTGGATAGTTTTCAGAATCTTCTATAAAGTAACCACTTATTCTAAGTTGCTTTAAGGTGGATATACCATTTTGGCTTAAGGATATTAATTCTTGGGCCATAGAGATAGTAGAGGTCAGAAGACATTAGCCTAGCATGTGGCCAACACCAGTTTGATCCCCGGTATTGAATGTGGTCCCCTCAGCACCTCAACAGTGAGTCTAAGCACAGAGTAAGGAACAGCCCCTGAACACAACTACGTGTGGCCAGCCCCCTCCCCCCCCAAGAAAGGATACATTTCTTACATCGATTTCATTGCTGTTTATGAAATGCAAGCAGGCAAAAACTGCACTGAGTTCTGTGAGCACATGTGTAAACTTACATGTCCTGGACTAGGACTCATTAAATTCCATGTTAATGACATTGTTAAGTAATGGAGCTCTTAGCATACAAACTCAGAAAAAGACATTCAAAACACAGGTTTATTGTTTGTGCTCCCTGAGCCCTTTTCTGATAAGTCTCTCAACCCTGGGGTTTCCCAGGGTGTCCCCAAAAGTATCTTCAGTGGCCCAATACCTCAGAGCAATTGGTGACTTCAGTGGGTGCCCCCCTTATCACTCATGGCCAGTATGCCAGGGTGGGTGGTGACTTCAGAGCCCAGAGTGGGCTGAGCTGACTCAGGGCTGCTGGGCACCTTCCCTCATAGTCCTGTGTTTTTTGAGGGTGATGCCGTTTGCCTGGCAGTGTAGGTCTTGCATATACAGTTTATGAGTTTAACCAGTCATTTAGGTTTAAACATTAGAAGGTAAAACTAAAAATGAGGGGCTGGAGCGATAGCCCAGCGGGTAGGGTGTTTGCCTTGCATGCAGCCGGCCTCTGCCGGCCTGGGTTCGATCCCCGGCATCCCATATGGTCCCCCGAGCACTGCCAGGAGTGATTCCTGAGTGCAGAGCCAGGAGTAGCCCCCTGAGCATTTCCGGGTGTGACCCAAAAAGGAAAAAAAAAAGATAAGACTAAAAATGATTTTCGTTAACAATGAACAGTTTGGTGATCTGGAATCTTTGTTGCCATATTCCTGAAGGAGGGCATGTGATGACACACACTCTCCGTTGTTCCTTTCCCTGGGGCCTGCTTCCCTTTGCTCGCGTGGCCTCTGAATTACAATCCAGAGTTTACATCATGTGGGCACCATAGGCGTGAGGGTGTGTTGAGAGCAAATGGAATTGAAGCTGTACGATGGAGCACAAATATCTTTTTTTTTTTTTACTTTTACCTCAAATCCTACATAGCTTTTCAGTGAGTCTGACTGCTGATGTACATTTGTAATGAATCATGATTAGTTTCTAGCTGGGTTAGATTGAGATTAATGCAGGCTGAAAGACTGGCCCGGCACATCAGTCTCATCTCTCCATATTAGAAAGTCAACCATGAGGCTCCTCTCAAATGTTCAGTCCTTGCTCAGGAATCATAAATATCAAGGAAAGAGGAAGACAAAAGGAAGAGGGGGGATCTGGAAAAGACCACAGGGATGAAAGGGAAAGGACTTATCCTCAAACGGAAAAGCAGTGGCTTTCCTGACCCAGAGCTGGCCTTGTGCTGTTTCTCCTGAGTAAAAGCTTTCGCTGTGTTGCCGTCAGCTGGGTGGCGCTGTGCCGGCCTGTCAGCTTATATTTGCTGGCCAGCCAGCAGACAGGCTTCTGGTGGGCTCACCTCCTGTTGGCACAGTCAAAGACAGAGTGGCCCATCCACCGATAATACAGTTAGCCACTGTGCTCTCTCCCTCATTGGCCTTAGACTCCAAGGTGCAAGGGTTTGGGGCAGATGGGGTATCTGGGAAGTTTTCCAAATTCCTCTTTAAAAAAGTTAAGCTGTGAACACCAGCCTCTCTACATAGGACCCTTCTGTCTGCATCAAAGCTTCCAGCTGTACAGAAATGTGCTTGGAGCACACTTCGTGTGAAGGACAAGTCAGGAGAGAGCTCTCTTGGCTGCCTGTGTTCCCTGGAGAACAGAGGGGCCTTCTATGCCCAGTACATTCTGGGCTATCATCACTGGCTCCTGACCCGAAAGCAAGCTGTCTTCCTTTCAGAAGTTTTTCACTCTGAAATGAACTGTATCTACAAAAAGACCTTGATTTAAGGTTTTGCAGCCAGGGACATGTTTGGTTGAATCCATTGTATTGAGCCAAGCACCATGGAGTTGAAGTAGCCCATAAAGTGAGCCAGAGTTAACTTTACAGAGTCAGCCATAGAACTTCCACAGGTTTGCCTCTTTCCTGAGAAGCGAGGTAAGCAGGGTTGGCCCCTCATGTCTATTTGGGAGCTAGAGTCTCTCATTCTCATTCTGCCACCTCCCTGGTACAAGAGAAAGTGAGATGACAAGAAACGGGAGTTTCCCAAGGTTCTAGGCAACTGGATTTCAGGGTGAATGAGGTACTGAGGCTTTGGTAGCGGCATGAACTGCATCTCTGGATGCAGTTAAGGAAAGAGAGAAGTCAGGGCTGATTATCACCCACGCAGTATTCCTGAACCAGATTGCTAAGTTTGTGGGAGTTATCATTTGTTTATTGGCCCTTAAGTTAACAAACAGAAAAGGCTATTGTGTTATTTATTTACTTGGGTTTCCAAGGGCATTTAGGGGATCACCAGTGAGCCTCCCAAGCAATGAATTCTGGAGCGCTACAGAAAGCTTCATGTTTCCCATCTGAAAGAGAAGATGTTAAAGGAACTGCCATGCTACGTGTCAAAACAGTGCTTTCAAAACTCACCTTCCTTTATAATTCATGCGTTTTTATAAACTGACACAAATTTAAAGAGCAATTCCTAGAAATCTCTAAAATTTTGAATTCTATTTTAAAAGTGAATAATTATGAAGACCATGATGTCTCTTACTCTGAATTATTTATTTCAGAATCTCAAACCCAAAAAAATGATTCCTGAAATATGAATAGATGGGGCAAATTACTCTCAAAGATAAATATGCAGGAATGTGTATTAATAGAGACATTTTGTAGAGGAAAAATAAGTCAAATTGCACCCCTTGGTGACAGAATTTGTGACTACATTAGGGACATGGATTGTGGTCCTGAGCAATAGATTTTAAACCTATTATTGATTATTGTAGTTTTAGAAAGAATTTATTACATGATACCCCCTTCCATGGTTTAATACTTTTAACTAATAGGATGTAATGAAACCTTCAACTGTGTATGTGTGCGAACATGATGCTAATATTGTAAATTGTAGATTGTAAATTATTAGGCTAAGTATTATAAATAGGAGTGTTTTCCAAATCAACCTTTGAGTGGAAGAATTAATCTAATGAGTCATTTATAGGACTTCTTATTTCTTCCTCTCTTTCCTTTTCTCTCCAGATTCAAAAGTTCTTTCTGAATTCTGATATACAAGAAGGGTGGCTTACTGGTCATTAGCATAATATAAATTTAGTCCGTGCAGCACTTCCCATTTAGGAGGTGTTAGGGATTGAAGGCTCCAGGATCAAACTGCTCAGTTTCAGACATCACATTTTGTTTGCTAAATGTAATTCGACAAACCACTTAATTATTTTTGTGCCTTGGTTTCTTCTTTTGTATCAGTACTGTGCTGCCACTTGCCATCCTTTTATCTGCAGTGGCTGAGAACTAAAGGAGTCAGCAAGTGATCATGCAGCTGACCATGCAGCCAATCCTGCAACTAACTTATACAGCTAACCGTGCAGCCAACCCTGCAGCTAACACATACAGCTAACCGTGCAGCACACCCTGTAACTAATGCATGTAGCTAACAATGCTGCTAACCTGTGCACCTAGGCCATCCATCTAACCCATGCAGCTCTCCCATCCAGCTAACCCATGCAGCTAACCTGTCCTGGCAGACAGGTAACAGAGTGGTGCTGGAGAGGTCTCTGGTCATGTGCCCACATGACAGCTCCACATTAAAGATGACTAAGCTAATCTACCTGTGGGGCTGCTGAATAAATGCTATCTCTGTGAGTCTAACAATGGTTAGCTGCTTTATAGAGGCTTGTTCTAGGTTGACCAGTTCTACTGACCAGTCTAAAATTCCAAGTCGTAATGTGTACTGACGTGCACTGGGACGGGTGTTGGAACATTGAATAGCTGAAATCCAGTCATGAACAACTTTGTGACTATATCTGACAGTGATTCAGAAAAAGGGGGGACATAAAAAAGAAAAAATATTCCAAATCACTGAAATGATAACATTTGCATAGTTTCAATAATTCAATACAGGTCATTGCCAAGTTGTGTGAGGCTTTAAAAATACCCAGACTTTCAAACATACTGTTTTTTTTTTAATTTTTATATTATACCACCATGAAACATACAATTACAAAGGTGTTCATAATTGGTTCTTGGTAATACAGTATTCCAGCACCCATCCCTCCACCAGTGCCCCATTTCCACCACCAATGTACCCCCTCCTCCCACCCCCCAGGCCGCCTTAATAGCAGGTACCCCAGTTTCCTCTCTTCCTCTCTCTCTCTCTCTGTCTCTGAATCTCTCTCCTCTTATTTTACACATTGTGGCTAGCCCTGCAGATATTTAGAGTTTATCACTTAAGTCTCTTTGTGTATATTCAGTGGTGAGTTTTAATCTGCCATTACCATTTCCCATATTTAGTAAAACACTGGTATCTATTTATATCCTGTTAATGAATGCAGTCATTCTATATCTGTCCTTTTCCTTCTGACTAATTTCACTCAGCATGACAGACTCCATGTCCATCCATTTGCAGGTAAATTTCATAATTTCATCTTTTCTGACAGCCGCATAGTATTCCATAGTGTAGATGAACCACAGTTTCTTTAGCCAGTCCTCTATTCTCGGGCATTTAGGTTGTTTTCAGATTCTAGCTATAGTGAATAGCGCAGAGATGAATAAAGAAGTACAGATAGTGTTTCTGCTATGTGTTTTTCGGTCTCTAGGGTATATTCCCAGGAGTGCTATTGCTGGATCCAGCAAACATACTGTTTAACTGGGTGTTTTTAAAAATAATAATTTATTCATAACCTAAAAGTGACAAGTATTTATTCTTTCTTCCCCCACTACTATTTCAAAGAGCTTCATGATCTGGGGAGAATTGTTCAATATAAAATGGACAATTCAATGGCTGGACTCCCTCAAAGGGTTTGAAGAAAGAGCACAGTCTACACAATTTTGTCACCTTATAACCATAAAGTTAATCTGTTCGACTCCACCATTCTCCCTGCATTAACATACGCCTCAGAGACCTGGGCCCTACGAAAGCAGGGTGAGAACGCTATTCAGGTCTCCCAAAGAGGAATCGAAAGAGCTATGTTTGGAATATCACGCCTCACTCAAGTGAGAGAAGGGATCTGGAGTTCCAGACCTCCATCGCTGTTCCAGAGTCAGGGATGCTGTCTCATTTGCTAAGGCATCAAAAATCAGATGGGCTGGACATGAAATATGATTTGGAGATGACCGCTGGACTAGAGCCTTTACAGACTGGATCCCACGGAACGTCAAAAGATCACGTGGCTTCCCACCTACAAGATGCTCAGACTTCTTCATCAAAACCCTGAATGAACGGTTTGAGGCTCTTCGTATTCCTGAAGCAACCAGATGCCATTGGGCTACACTGGCATGTGATAGGGTCCAATGGAAATGTTACTGGTGCCCACTCGAGCAAATCGATGAATAACGGGATATCAAGTGATCAAGTGATAACCATAAAGTTATATAACTCTTCTGGTGAAAAAATTCTTTGCCTACCTGGGGTTCACTGGACCTCTCCTTCCAGAGAATAGGAACAGGAGGAGTAGGATAATAATAGGAGAATGGAATAACTGCAGAAGAGAATAACAGGTTTCTCTTCTTCTGTCCCTGGGTGATCTCTGAGTCTAGGAGGAAAAAATCCGATTCATGTTTATTAGGAATGCAAAGTCAGTCTCTGACACACACACACACACACACACACACACACACACACACATGCATGCACATGCTCATGCGCTGCAATATCCTTTCACAGTAGAGCTAGGAATGTCCGTGGAACCTAGATCCTTTAGGGGCTCAGTTATGTTCAGGCTGGCATTCCAGGGTGACCATCTCTCTCCTTGTTTCTTCTTTTCCTTGTTATGTCCAGGATCCTCTGGGTGAAGCTACCCCAGAGTTACCTTGCAGAACCCTGCTATGAGTCACACAAACCTTCTTAGCTTTGTAGCTTTGGCCTACACGTGGCTGGGGTTCACAACAACCTACCTTTATAGCTCCTTTTACTTATGAAGCTGCCCAGAAATCAGAGCTGCCTGGAGGGGCAGCTTCAAGGGGACAAGCGCAACCTCGGGCCCTGGACATAATCCCTTTATTTGACTTCATGAGAACTGAGATGACTGATGTTGAGCGTCTTGCAGACGAGAACTTGCTACACTTTCTTCACAATGGTGTTGTTCAAGGACACTTATTGTTTTACATTTTTATCTCTTCGGTCTCTGCCCCCTCCCAAACTGTCAGGCTAAAATTTAGGATCCCCAAGTACAATTAATTACCAGCCCATGAAAAGAGAAGTACAGCTCCCAGAATCAATAGTATTTAAAGCATATGTTGTACAGTTTTTACCGTATGGTATTTATGCCTTATTATTATTTTTTATTTTTAGTGAACTGGGACATCTAAGCACTTCATTAAAGGAAAGCTGATTATAAGCAGTTACAGTAAAGGTGCAAGTTAGGCAAAGTTCTTCAGATAGACTAATTAGTAAAAGCAACATTAATTCTGACCTTCAACGCCCTTGGTGTCCCAGTGTTTGTTTTCCTTGGAGTGGGAACAACTACTTTTGCCAGGAAGTGCTTTTAAAAGATAAAAAAAAAATACCCTAAATACATAAAACTCCAAGATCTCTCCCAGCAGACACTGATTTTATTTAACCAATGATGTTAGATTTTAGCCACCGCCCTTGAGAAGCCAAGGTTTGATACTGCTCAGGAGGTAGAAATGGAAAGGACACGGGAGAACTGAGAGCAGGAATGTGACACTCCGAAGATGAGACATTCCTGGGTGTCTGGTTGTGGAATCAGGAGAGGTGCAGGATCCAGTGAAACTCATCCAAGGATGCAAGAGGAGCAAGGATCCAAATGTCTGTCTTCTTAGGCCAGCAGAGTGGGAGTAGCCCCTGGTGCTCAAGGATGGAGAGAAGTGAGAGCTAAAATAGCTTAGATTTCTTTTGTTGTTTTATTGGGGGGGGGGGTGTCCAGCCTGGAAATGCTCAGGGGGTTATCTCCTGACTCTGCACTCAGGAATTACTCCGGCAGTGCTTGGGGAGAATATGGGATGCCTGGGATCGAACCCAGGTTGGCCGATTGCAAAGCAAATGCCCTCCCTGCTGGACTAATGCTCAGACTCCAAGATAGCTTTCACTGCCTCCAGGCAGTCCTCAGGGAATGCACACCAGTGCATGTGCAGTTGACCAGGTTTACCACATTCATCATAAAGCCCCACCTACAACGAATTCATCTGTTTTAACCTAGGCTTCAGGGACTGGACCCCTTTTGAAGTTTTTGCTGTGTTGTTGCCTTTGCGTTAAAATGCTTCCAGTGGATTGATGTTGGAGTCAGTTCATCCCTACTTTGGAATTATTACTGGATTGAACCAAAGAACCATTTCAGCACAAACACACATTTTTTTTCTTTCTTTCACCAGAAAGTCTATATAGGTACACGGTTGTCAGCATGTTCAGGTTTAATACCATTGCAACGATACCTGTACACAAAAGCCTTTCTGTGTTATTAAACACTTAATAAAGCCCTTCTCAAGCAAAGGCTTATAAAAATTTCCATCAATTTCCAGAGAGTTTTTTTGTTTTGTTATGACTTGGGTTTTTTCGGGGGACCACACTTGGTTGTGCTCAGGGATTACTCCTGGATCTATGTGAAGTGACCATGCTTGTGGAACTTGGAGAATTTTCTGGGGTTCTGGAGATGGAATCCAGGTCTGCCACACGCATGACACATATCCTACCCACTGTACTACCACAGAGGATTTTTCTTTTGGGCCACACCCAGCAATGCTCAGGGGTTACTCCTGGCTCTGCAATCAGGAATTACTCCTGGTGGTGCCCAGGGGACCATATGGGATGCCGGGGATCGAACCCGGCAACGCCCTACCCGCTGGGCTATCGCTCCGGCCCCTACACAGAGGATTTTTTACTTTGTCAGTCTTGGGGGGTCCCTGTCCCAACAGCATCATTTAACCAGGCAGCAGCTTAGGTGCTATGAAACAAAGTAAGCCTTGCATCAGTAGCCTGAACTCACACAGAAAGACAGCACCCTGGCCCTTTCTCCTTTGTGGCCCAAGTCTAGTCTGAGTTCACATTTAATCCATCATTTTATCATTACCAATACATCTTTCCCCTTCCTACTGCTCTGATGCCAAGAAATTCAAGGATGAAAACATGGTAAATTGGCTTTAAAAAAAAAGACGAGAGAGGAAGTGGTGCAGCAAAGGAGAAGGTATGCATCTCCGGATGCATCCAGGGCTGCATAACCTTTGAAACATTCTCTTGTCATCGCCGTAAGGATTTTGCTAGGCAGTAAGCCAGGTCAGCAATGGACACACCAGCCCCAAAATTCGACAGTTTCATTCTAGTGAGCCGTTTTCACTATTGTTTACACTCTTACTTTGCTTATTGGGCCACACCCAGCAATGCTCAGGGGTTACTCCTGAGCATGGCTTATAGTATCTACTCTTTCTGTCATTTTTAATTTTTTCTATGTTTTCTATTAAACCAGACTGCAGTGTTCTCTGATGTTAATGCACTCATACACTCAAAACACTCCCTCAAACACACACTGGGCACCATCTGGGACTTCTAAGGCATTGTCACAATATCTGCCCAAATGGCCCAGTCCTATTTTTTAATAGGATGGATTCCTTTGGACTTCATAGAATCTTCTCAAAGATTCTATGAAGAATCTTCTCAAAGATTCTATGAAGAACCTTTTGTAGACTGTAAAAGATTCTTTTATAGACATGTATGCTCAGAACACAGATTAATTTCTTTTCTCTTTTTATCCATTTTAAATGAGAAGAGAAAGTATGAACAGGGAAAAGGTGCCCTTGGTTTTTAGTAATCATGAAACAGGCACTAGGGAAGATCACTGACTTTAGGTTACTGAAAGGATTTTATACGTTTTTTCAAAACTTTATTAAGATCTTTAAGTATCCCTAACAATATATTGTTCCTTTTAGAGGAAATAAACCTCTATGGAAAAGTCTAGGTCGAGAGTAACTTTATTTCTATTCAGATATGAAAGGTTCTGGTACTATCCTAAAAACCATCATCCTTCATTTTAATTTTATTCATTAGTTTTTGTTTTGGG
This sequence comes from Cryptotis parvus, assembly GCA_021461705.1. Taxonomy (NCBI): domain Eukaryota; kingdom Metazoa; phylum Chordata; class Mammalia; order Eulipotyphla; family Soricidae; genus Cryptotis; species Cryptotis parvus. The sequence continues at coordinate 56,119 of JAJIBD010002795.1, forward strand.
TGAAATACCCTGTAGTACTTGGTGGTTATTTCCAACACAGTGTTCGTGGTCCATTCCCAGGGATTGGCCTTGGACTGAGGCCTGAGTTGCAGCCCTTTAAACTGTTCTTCTGGCTCCAAATTTCTTACCTTTCAAATATGATGCATGGTGCTCCAAAAAATGTTTGAGGGGAGCAAGCCCCTGATCTTCCTTCCAGCAGGGGACATTGCCACAATAGTATGCAGACTTCATGTAAGTTTTCTGTCCATGGAAGGAACTTCCACATCGCCCTCTGGTATCTGTTTGGAAATCCTAAAAGAGAAGTCAATAATTTTACATACTCTTGACCAGGGATCATCCTCAGTGGACAAATTCTCACCTGAAGTTTAAGAGAAAGTCCAGCGGAAGATGCAGCAGGATCAGTGCCAGCTTCAATGCTGTGGTCAGCCAAATGCTCCCTGTCCCTCTGTTCAAGGTGGCTATACTGTCCATCTCTATGGTCAAAAAGGGACTGGCAGAATCTCAAGAAAATAGGAGAAATACTCACAAACATTCATGGAAGTGGGTGATACAGTGATTATCCTGCACATGCATAATTTTGAGGGTGGTGTAGTGATCATCCTCCTGCACATGCAGAATATTGAGGGTGGTGTAGTGATCATCCTCCTGCACATGCAGAATATTGAGGGTGGTGTAGTGATCATCCTCCTCCACATGCAGAATATTGCAGAATATTGAGCATGATGCAATGATTATCTTCCTGCATGTGCAGAATATTGAGCATGATGCAATGATCATCTTCCTGCATGTGCAGAATATTGAGGGTGATGCAGTGATAATTCTCCTGAATGTGCAGAATATTGACCCAGAATATAGATGCTGTCCTCATTTTCCTGCTTTCCTCCCATGAAACCTCATCTGGGCTTGCCCCAGTGCCTATTTTGGAGGTGTACATTTCTGAATCCCTAAGTCAGACACCTGGGAAGTGCCCATTGGAAATTTCTTTCTTCTTTGTTCTCACATTCAATCCACCATTCCTCCTCTGGAAGCTCTTCCTCTGATAGTCCCCAGTCTTGCTCTTGGTTTGTGTTGTGGGTTTCTCTTTCCCGGGCTTCCATGCTTCCCCCCATGCACATTTTCAAACTAAGAGTAGTTCTTGTCTGTCTTGCTGAAAACCTTTAGGTTGTTTCTGATTGAGACACCATTATAACACTTCTGCAGATTTTCTTTCTCTGTTGAGGGGTGTTGGGAGCACCCCCAGTGGTGTTCAGGGCTTACTCCTGACTGTGCTTAGGGATTACTACTGGTGGGCTTCATAAGGCCATATGCTGTGGTTTGAGCTGGACTCACCTGATTGTGAGGAAAACAAGTGCCTTGACCCCCACATTATTTCTTGGGTCAGAATTTTGTGACATTTGGCATCCTCTATCTATCCATCAAGCTCCTGGTTGTCTCTGAGCTACATGGACATCTAATCAACCTGCTGGAATGTGCCATGGTCCAAGCATGTCCAACTCTTTGAATTTATTGCAGCTTTTGCCTGAATGTTCTCCCCTAATTAAAGATCTTTCTCTTTACTGCTAATTTTCCTGATCCCTTAAGTCACCCCCCAATAACTATCCCCCCACTCCACACACACCCCACATACAATGAATATTTTAACTCTTACTGTGCGTGGTTGGAATTGCTCATACACTTATCTCTGTCCCAAGTAGGTTAAAATTGTGGCTGTCTGCCTTAGTTCTAACATAGAGCATGCCTACCAGATGTCAGAAGATGCCTGCTGAATAATTTACTAAATGATTGGATTATATGGAAAAAGTAAAAATCCTTACAAAAGATCGCTTAGCTATAGAAATAACTTCATGATGAGATTTGCTGTGCATTAGAACTTTCACGTACTATACTTGGTGCCTGCAACATAAGGATGCTGAAATCCTTCCATTTTACACTGGTAGCATGACAAAAGCAAATAGCTTGTTCTGAGTGGTCCTGTGTTGCTGGGGAAGTGATGGTTTGGTCACTACTGAAGTCAGGTGTGAGAGCAAAAACTGTTTGCTCTGAAGCCACCAAGGGGCCCACATCATGCTGCTGGGAAGGAGTCATTGCTTTTCTCCTCCATATATGGTCTCCTTAGGCTTATTAAACTGTGACATGAATGAATGGCTTGACGCTTTTCCCTGTACTTACCATTAAGGCCTTATGGGATAGGTTTCGCTTGGCAGTCAGAATAAACACTTACAGTCCCAATAAAAACTCTTTCATCTGCAAAGTGCTTTCTCCATGACAGTGACCAATGCACCATCAGACTGATTAGGTTCCAGTTCGAAAGAGGCCTTGATGTCAGTTTCCTGGCAAAGGAGGACAGCAGTGGCCACCTAAGTAGTGGAGCATCTGAAAGTAGACACCTCAGTTTTAAGTTGTTCCTCCTATGTGCTGCTGTACCTTTGCTGTACCAGTTCTCTGCAGTATCGCTCAGGTTTCATCTGTAAAATGGGTTTTTGTAAGTTCTCCAATGCCCTAAGGACCTCTGGGACATTAACTTCTCAGCTCCATGCCTGTGGCTGACCCCTTCCAGTTCAGGACTCTGAATTATGTGCTGTCCAGTCATCCCTGGGTGTTAGGTGCTGAGGCCACATGAATTTTGATGAACTCTTTGATAATGTTCTACTTCTTTTCTTTCTTTCCTTCTTTCTTTCCTGCCTTCTTTCTTTCTTTCTTTCTTTCTTTCTTTCTTCTTTCTTTCTTTCTTTCTTTCTTTCTTTCTTTCTTTCTTTCTTTCTTTTTCTTTTCTCTTCTTCTCTTTTCCTTCTTTTCCTTCCTTTCTTTCTTTCTTTCTTTCTTTCTTTCTTTCTTTCTTTCTTTCTTTCTTTCTTTCTTTCTTTCTGTCTGTCTGTCTTTCTTTCTTTCTTTCTTTCTCTTTCTTTCTTTCTTTCTTTCTTTATCTCTCTCCTTCCTTCCTTCCTTCCTTCCCTTCCTTCCTTCCTTCCTTCCTTCCTTCCTTCCTTCCTTCCTTCCTTCCTTCCTTCCTTCCTTCCTTCCTTCCTTCCTTCCTTCCTTCCTTCCTTCCTTCCTTCCTTCCTTCCTTCCTTCCTTTCTTCCTCCCTTCCTTCCTTTATGCACTTTGCATTTCTTGATGGAGAAACTCAACCATTTAGTCAGTCTTTCTATGGGAGTGGTACTTGGCTATTTTCTAAGGGTTTCGCAAACAGTGCCATCCTGACTTTGGGGAGCCTAATGGCTGGCGTAGGACTAACATCAGAAGGTGACGCAATCCCTGCCAATAACATAGCCCAATGCCATGAGGAGATCAAATGGCTCCTGCCTGGAGAATAAAAAAGGGTAGCAAATAGAATTGCCTTAAAATGTGATTATGTCGTACTTTAGAGAATAACTGAGACTACCAGAACTTATGACACCAAGATCTTAGAAATGAAGACTTCTTTCGGGTGAATCTTTTATTGATCTTTGATTTATTTTCCTTCTGATTTATTTGCTAGTTCTTACACTGCCTGGTGTTGAGGGGAGAAAGCAAGACTTACTGAACATGCCAGTTCAGGGTCTTCTATGAGAGAGGGATTCCAGTAAATATGTGAGATTTCTAGCTGAAATCTCAGTGGTAAGAGAGAAGCAGAAATAAAACAGGTGAATAATACTGTTGAGAAAATAAAGAAAATTGCAAGATTTAAGCAAAGAACTATAATATACTAGAATAGGAATTTTAGAACTATGGTGATAATGATATTAGGATGAATAAGATAGAATTTAAAATTCATCCCTGATTAAGTAAATGGTATTGGATTTATAATCTTAAGGCTGTGAAAATTTTTGTTTTTGTTTTGGGATCACACTCAGTGATGCTCCAGGGTTACTCCTGGCTCTACACTCTGGAATTACTCCTGGCAGTGCTCCGGGACCATACAGGATGCCAGGCATTGAACCTGGGTCAGCCATATGCAAGGTGAATGCTCTACCTGCTCTGGCCCCAAAGCTATGAAATTTTGAAGACATATATTAGAAAAATGGAATATCAGTAAGTAAATTATTTGTCTCTAACTCAAAATAAAACTATAAAAAGGCACAAAAATCCACAAAATTTAAAGAAGGAAGAATAGAAATTCAAAGAAAAATCAATAAAAAATAGGAAGTATTGAGATATATAATATTGAGATAATAAATATTTAAAAAAATCTATATGTGAGCCAGAGCAATAGTCCAGCATGGGGAATTTACCTCGCATGCGCCAAACCCAGGTTCGATCCCCGGCACCTTGTAAGGTTCCCTGAACACCACCAGTAGTAATTCCTGAGTGCAACATCAGAAGTAAACCCCTGATCATTGCTAGGTGTGACCCTAAACACCCCGCCCAAAAATCTATGTGATCCCCCAAATTAGACTGTTAAATGATGAATCTTAGTTATCGCACAGACTCAATAAGTACATTTTATAGAATATATTTATACTTGGTAAATTTTAAAACTTGGAACAAAGTACACTGGTCATTGTGTTATTTTTGTCAAACAGCTTGCTAAAAATGAGACAGTTGGTGCTTTCTTCCAGAAATCAGGAACAGGAAAAAAAAAGGCCTTTGTCCAAATTTTATTTAGCACGATTCTGCAGGTCCTAGCCAGTGGAAGATAGGGAAAAGCTAAATAAGTTCAGAATGTAAAGAAATCGGTGGATTGTATTTGCAGATATTGGGTTTGTATATTTACAAAATGTAAGATCACTTGATCACTTGATCACTTGACATCCCATTATCCATCGATTTGCTTGAGCAGGTGCCAGTAACGTTTCCATTTGACCCTATCACATGCCAGTGTAGCCCAAAAACATCTCTTTGCTCCATGAATAAAAAGAGCCTCAAACCGCTTCATTCAGGGTCTTACCAAGAAGTCTGACCATCTTGTAGGTGGGTGGGCATGTGATCTTTTGAGGTCCTGTGGGATCCAGTCGGTAATGGCTCTAGTCTAGCAGTCGCCTCCAAATCGCATTACATGTGCAGCTTATCTGATTTTACAAAATTTTGTTTTAAAAAACAAAATTTAAGATATGGGACTTAAATGTAGTAAGTGAAATTAGCAAAAATTGAATAAGGAAAAATATCACTTGATCACTTGAATCCCGTTATTCATCGATTTGCTCGAGCGGGCGCCAGTAACATTTCCATTGGACCCTATCACGTGCCAATGTAGCCCAATGGCATCTGGTTGATTCAGGAATATGAAGAGCCTCAAACCGTTCCTTCAGGGTCTTGACAAGGAAGTCTGACCATCTTGCAGGTGGGCGGCCACGTGATCTTTTGACATCCCGTGGATCCAGTCAGTAATGGCTCTAGTCCAGCGGTTGTCTCCAAATCGCATAACATGTCCAGCCCATCTGATTTTCGATGCCTTGGCAAACGAGACAGCGTCCCTGATTCTGGAATAGCGATGGAGGTCCGCACTCCAATTCCTTCTCTCACTTGAGTGAGGCGTGATATTCCAAGTATAGCTCTTTCGATGCCTCTCTGGGAGACCCAAATAGCATTCTCATCCTGCTTTTGTAGGGCCCAGGTCTCTGAGGCGTATGTTAATGCAGGGAGAACGGTGGAGTCAAAGAGATGTGCCCAGAGCCAGAGGTTCTTTGTCCTTTTAGCTATTTCTTCGACGCCTTTGAAGGCATTCCATGCCGCTCTCTTCCTCCTTCGCAGCTCAGGTTTTAGGTCGTTCATCAAGTTGACTTCTTGACCTAGGTACACATAACTGCTGCATTCAGACATATTTTTTCCCTTGAGAGTGAATGGGGCCTCTGGAACTAGCTCATTTTGTATGAACATAGTTTTCTTTTAGATTCAGCTGTAGAACTATCTTTCCACATTCTTGGTCGAAGTCAGCCAGCATTTGTGCCGCTTGGCTAATGTTTGGTGTTATTAGAATGACGTCATCAGCGAAGCGGAGGTGGTGTAGTTGCCGACCATCTATCTTCACTCCCATTCCTTCCCATTCTAATTGTCACATGATGTTCTCGAGGGTGATGCTGAAGAGTTTTGGTGAAATGGTATCACCCTGTCGAACCCCTTTTGACATCTATGATCACTTCTTTGTAGAATGGTGAGATCCTTGTGGTGAATCTGCAATACAGCTCTGCTGGTTTTCCATTGGGAGGGTACCTTGATTCTGACAGGTAGCATGTGAAGAGCCGAGCTAGTTTGTTGATGAGTGCCGATGAATAGGACGATAACACTTGAAGAAATTGCCCACTGCCAGCAATTTCTATCTTCATTGTCTACGCACCAACATCAACATACAAAGAAGATGAAATTGAGAAATTCTACATGGAATTGGAGGAGTTCTATAAAAAAGATCACACCTTCTACAAGATCATAGTCGGTGATTTTAAGGCCAAGATAGGACTGAGAAGATTGGCTGAAGAACTCCACATCGGGACCCATGGCCTAGAATGGAACAAACAGGGTGAGAGACTATCTGAGTTCATCATGTCCACCAAGACCATTCATGGGAACTCAAAGTTCCAGAAGGCTGAAGTGAAACGTTGGACATGGGAATCTCCTGGTGGACAATTCCACAATGAAATTGACCACATCATCTTCAATCGACGGTTTTGTCTGACCAATGTTGCTGTCGCTCCCCAAATTCCAAACAGGATCGGACAACCGTCTCCTTCATGCAAAATTCTACTTCCCACAACAGGGGAGAAAAGGCTGCAAAGTTTAAGAAGAGAATTCCCAGAAAGACCACCAACTGGGAACTCTTTGGCACCATTGCAGCAGCATGGAAAGATACCACCATTGACGACATCGATGAAGAATACAACCAACTGGTTCAGCACCTCCATGATTGTGCGAAGAATGCCAAGAGAGAGAAAGACACAAAAGGATGCCTGTCTTAAGAAACTCTCGAGATCATTCGCCAACGTGGCAAGGTGCGAGCCTCAGGAGACCAAATGCTAACGTCCAAGCTTGCTAAACGGTGCAGAGAAGCGATAAAAGAAGACCTCAAAGACAGAAGAGCAGAAATACTGGAAAATGTAGCAGAAGCCGGGAAAGCATTCGCACCGCCCACCTGTCCTTCGCCAACTTTAAGACCAAAATGACTGCCCTCTGACGCCCTGATGGATCATCACATCTTCCAGAAAGGCAATGGAGAACATTATCCATGACTTCTACTCAGATCTCTTTGATAGCCACATCCACCTGCCCACATACCAAATTCCACAGGATGGATATGTCAGGAACAATGTAGAGAAATTAAATGCATCTATTTTCTGTCCCCAAAATAATGGGGGGAAGGAATGAAATTCAGTAAAGTATCACTTCTAGCACCAAAATACACTATAGATTAAGAAACAAGCCTAGTGTAAGATAATGGTGTATCATCAGATGGTAAGGTACAGAAAATTAATTTGTGACTTCAAAGAAGATCCAAGTTAATGGAGGAGGATTCAAAAACAATGTTGCTAAATAGTAACTTTTTGTTTTTTGAGTAGTAGACTACACATGATCTCTGATAATAATTCTGGATTTCTCTGGAAACCAACAGGATAACTATATTTTATGTAGAAAAGGAAGTAACATAGAATAGCCACAGTGCTGAGGAAGGACTAAGCTTGAGAAGTGAATGAACTATAAACCTATAGAAGGTAAGGAATTATAGAGTTGATGTATGGCTAGACAAATAGAGTAATGATGTAAAGTCACACACAGAGACTACAGTCATGGGTCCAAAAACATGGGAAAGAGATACATTGTTTCTAGTCATCAAAACCATTAAAACAGATATCCATCAACGATAGAATAGGCAGTAAACTATAAAGTGTTCATTCAGTGGATTCTGATTAGCCTTAAAATTAAGCTACTGCCTTTCCCAAGAGCATGGGTAACTTATAGCCTAATTATGAGAGGAAGAAATTAGAAAAAATAATGACTATTATTCCATTTATATATACCACCACCCCCCCCCACACACAAATAAAAGAGAATTCCTAGTGATAGAATTCAGAAGATTGGATAATATCCAAAAAGAAGCTAAAATGAGTCTATTGATATGCTGGTGTTTTTTTAATATCATGATCTGATACAGGCTTTTATGTCATTTGTTTTATATGTATGTGTTTAAGTGTCCATAGAAATGTAATCTGATGACCTTTACTGGTACACTTCAGTTTGCAAACTCATTCCTTACCTAGAACAAAAACAATGGGGAACATATAAATGATAAGAGTAAGGCCTAGAGCCGCAAACAGCAAGAATAGGAGTAGTCAGTCTGATTAAAAGGCTCATGAGGGCCTCCCTAGAGTTTTGTTGTTTGAAAATACAACTTGTTTTAGCATAGTAAGAAAAGGGAAGTAGAGTCACCTAGGCTGAGAAATACGGACATGCTTGGTACAGGAAGTGACATGTTCTGTAAAGAGACAATAGATAAGCAAAGTTGGGTGACTCGAGAGTCAGGGCACAGAAAGTAGAAAATGTTGCTTGAGGAGGCTGAAAGAAGACTATAAATCCGTTGCATTATGAATTTTGAGACTTGCTATCCTCATAAGGTTCTGATCAGGTGCCAAGACTGTTTTTATGGATTTTTAAATTAAAGCATAAATAGCTCCACTCATCAGAACCATCAGAGTTTTGCTTCCCGAGGCTTCAGTTCCAGGAGGGTAGCTGTAGACCAAGTGTGTTATTTACAAATGAGCTTTAATAATAATGATACCACATAGATTTTTATGACAGCATATTGTTAGGATTTTCTACGTAGTCATTATTATTGGTAACCACCATATCTTAGTTTTGTATTAAGCTTTATTACAGCTATGCATACACATCCGTTCATATATCACTTCACTTGTATCACTTGTCTTCCTGTTGTTCATTGATATGTTCGAGCAGGAACCAGTAACATCTCCATACTTCCTGTCGTGTGTTAGTGTAGCCCAAGGACATCCGCTTGCTTCAGGAATATGAAGAGCCTCAAACCATTCCTTCAGGTCTTGGGAATGAGTTCATATACTTGTTACTGGTTTTTGGCATATCAAATACGATACAGGTAGCTTGCCAGACTCTGATGTGCGGGTAGTATACTCTCAGTAATAGGTTCTCATCTTGTGCATTAACTGATGAACTGCGTGGCCACATGTAATGAGGAGAGATAGGCTTTTCTCTTGGGTCGAGCTCTGATGAGCTATGGAGTCCAGATGTTGAAAATTGTGGCTCTCATGGTGTGGAGGTTCCTCTGGCTTCTTGTGCGGCTCTGTTGGGATGGAAAGCCAGGGCTAGAACTCACCTTCCTCCTGGGAGCCTAATGATCAGCTGAGCACAGGGAGAGCCGGTAGCACCTCTGCCTCGTGTGTCTCTGAAAGTATCAGAAAGATGCTTCCTGACTATGCATCTTTAATAAAAATCCTATGCACCTTTTCATTTCCTTTGATCTAATATATTATGTCAGACTATCAAGGAAAAATGGTAAATATTACTAAAGAGCAACACCAAACTATGATTGCTTTCAAAGGTGTGTGTCAGATGCAAAAAAAATTCATTAAGTGCTCCCACTTCATATATATGTAATATATATTTGTTTAGGTGAGAGTATAATACCTGATGTGTTTTATACTAGCTGCAGTATTCATTGGGAGTTTCGGATTGGATCCCCGACTGTAAGAAGGCATTACCATAAATTGATCATTTTACTGGGTTGTGCCTTTACTTTTCATAGACTCATAAAAAGTGACCGTTGCATTGCATTCGATCATCTATTTGGAAACATCAATGGTCTCATTAAATCATTAGCTCAGCACTCTTCAGTCTTATACCACCTGCTCATGTCAGTCCACACACTAACCCAGTGGTGTCCAACCATTGTGCGTCTACACACCAACACCAATTTCCTGATTGGCGGTTGAAGTCCACTGTTCTAGCAATCCATGATGTTTGTTACTGGGAACACATATCTCAAATCGTTACTGAATTGAAACCTTATGACAGGTACATTTTACTGCATGTAATCATACCTCAACAAAGCAGATAAAAGATAAGGTTCTCCAGATAATTGTTGCAATGCTCAGAACCACTGGTCTACACTATGATGAACAAATCACCTTACCTTTCATGGACTCAAACAATTGATTCATGTTTATATTAATTAATGGATCCTGATTCCCTTTAGCTAGAGACTTAAGCAGAATATACACATTACATCAGGCTCCATACTATATACACATATCAACTGAAGCAAAATGGTATCTGCTGTAAATAATGAAGCCTTGGCATGACCATTTTCCTAAACAGTGCCAAGAGCAAGAATCTCTGTAATTAAAAAAAATATTTTACTCTCCAGAATAGTGTTTCTTTTTTGTTTTCATTCAGATGGAAGTCTTTATAAACAGAAAGGGCTGTTGTTGTACATTTTCCCACAGTTTCATCGTAAATTAATAGTAGAAATAAACCCTGTGGTTGGAATGAGCAGTTGGCCAGCTTTGATTTGATGCTATTGCTCCACTGTGATGTATTTTTCATAGCTCTCATAATTGGTGTTAATATGCTACCTTATTAAGTTTAGCTGAGAAAAATAGTTTGCTAAAAACTGATTTCTTCTGCATACTTATAAATTCAGTAGTCAGAAAAAATTAGAGAAATATAATTAAGGATTGCAAAATCAATTTGACACTCACTTAAAACGTGTTGAGTGGGGAAGATGCAGCAGCCTACATCTGAGGCTGTCTGCTTGTTTATTTACTACAGAAAATGGTGCAAATTAGAAGTTTAATTTACACAGCGGCTAATGCCTCATTAGGGACATTCAGCAAGTATCCTGTGTTGGGTTTTCTCCCCCCACCCATCCTCCGCCCTTACATTTAATATGTGCCATTATCTCTTTGGTGTGTATGGGTGCTAATATTATTTCACAGGTATGGATCTATAGGGCACTTATAAAATGGCAGCTTTGAAGCATCACACCTTAGGAAAGGACTGTTTCCTTTTGGCAGTCTATTAGTTTCCTGTTCCAGAGTGATTAATTTCTCCACTTACTCTGTTTTTGCTGTTGCTTCTGAAGCTATTGTTGTTTGTTATTGCTCGTGTCTGCTATACATGAGATAATCTGTTGGACTCCAAGGGCAAGGCTAGTTTCCTACAAAGAGGAATAGATCTATGACTTTTTTGATGACTCTGAAACATTATGGTATATGGCTATAACATATATATATATATCCATATAATATATAATATTGCCCAGTAGTAATACTATATATGCCATATATATATTACTACTGGCAATATTATATTGTATATATATATATATATATATGCCCGGTAGTATAGGATTGCCTATTGCCCAAACCAAGCTATCAATCACAGTGAAAACATCCTCAAATGCCAGATTAAGAATTAAGCTTTGAAAATGCCCCAAGCCATAGAGAGAGATTTGGTCTTGTTATCCTTTAAGCTGTAGGTAATAATGCCCAGCTTCTTAAACTGTGGGTCACAATCCCATATGAGAATATATAATTGAATAGGGAGGTATTGTATAAAATCTTAAAAGTTTGTTTTAGAATAGATTCCTTTACTATTTATATCAGCAAATGTTTGATTTCCATATATTTTGCCTATCTGTGTACCCTGGACTACATAAAAATGTCTTAGATGAAAAGGGATTGCAAGTGACAGAAGATTTAGAAGTCCTTGTCACATGCACATCTATCCCCTCCTAGCACAGTGTCCTGCCTGGCCCAAGGAGGATCACATGGCCCCTTTTGCATCATGGACCCATTTCCTACTGATCACAGTTAGTTAGGACACATGTGAACACCTGATACTTCCCTAGTCTGTACTGTGTGTTCCTGAACTTGAATCAGAGGATACACCATTATCTCTGAACAATGCATTCTTGCCTTTGTTCAAGGCCGCTGAAACAACTGGAAATTATTGATTTAAAAAAGAAGACTTCAGGGGCAAGAGCCATAACATAGCAGGTAAGGCACTTACTTTGCACATGTGCCCAGCTCTGATTTGATCCCTGGCATCCCATGTGGTCCTCTGAGCACCGCCAGGAGAGATTCACAAGTAGAGTCAGGAAAAGCCTTTGAGTATCACCAGGTTAAACAAGAAAAATCCGTAAGAATATGATAAATCTTCTTTTAAAATATGTTCCCTATCATGAGTTAAAGCATCAGTGATAGACTAAAGGACTCAATGTCAGGGACAGATCCTGGGTTTATTGCATAAATGTTGCCATGTGGGCAGGCTATGTACAATCTGAAATTAATTGTGAGGTTTAATCATTTTTATAGCTGTATGTCCTACTTAAAATGGAATACAGTCAATGACTGCATTTTTGTTACTAAGAGTTCAAAATGCTTAGAAACCAACCACTGTCACCATCTTCTGAGAAAGGAAGAGGATTTATCGTAGAGTTGACCAGCAAGGATCAGGGAGACGAAGTTCAAATATGTCTCTCCAATCTTGGTTCTTGGATTTTAAATCTAGGTTAGGAGATATAGCAAGGATGAGAAAGATTTTGGCAGTGGCTAATTGGTGGGTCTTTGGGACAGAGTTACTCATGGTACGGAAATGTTCATGTGGTAGGTGGGCCTAGTTAGCAGAGCTGGGAAGCAAACTCATGAGAAGAAATTCAGGCTAACTATTAGATTAAATTAGACTTCTCACTTGCAATTGCAGCCTGCCTTCTCCTTCTCCTTAGTCCCTGTCTTTCAGTTCTGTGAGGTTGGCTGACACCACTGGTTCCATTTTAAGTCAGAAAACTTCTTTCAAGGACCATGTGTGCGGCTCAGCTGCTCAGTCTGGGCTATATCTGTATTGAGCATCCTGCAAAAACAGCGTCAGAAGCAGTCCCAGCAGCAGGGATCTGCCACGTCAAAGGGGACTGTGCGGTTTCAGTTATGGCCACAGTTGTATCCTTCAAGTGTATTTTGATTATCATTAGCTCATTTGTAAAACGTTTAGTATTTACAATGCATATTTGGTAACTCAAGATGCGTAACTTCTGAGACTTACTTTCAAAACGACATTTATGTTAGCCAGGGATATTCTTAAAGATTCAATAAAGGTCTTTTGGTTGTTTCTAGTGGGAAAATATTGAACAGAAAAGATATGTTTTCTAAGTTTTAAAATACTGTTTTGTACTCCACAATGCTTCAGCTATGCTGGCATGGTTAAAATTCTAGAGGAGTCCCTGGATCTATGCTATTTCTTTCTTCCTTTCCTCTCAGGAATGTCTCTATTTAAACTTGGAATCATTGCTCATCTGAATAGCTAAGGAAGATTAGCTCCAGTTACTGATGAATTGATATCTTCTCCTGTGTAATATTGTGGCAACAGAATTTTAACTGGCCTGATAAGATGAACTGATAAAATGTTCCTAATACTTAGAGGATAAAAGGGTATCATCTCTACCTCAGGTCTCTTTAAACCCATCTCCTGATCGGCATGAGATTACATATTTTGTTCTCATTTCCTAGTTCCCCACAAAGAAAGTTCTGTTATAGTTGCCGGTTGCCTGGCTGGTGTTTTGACATCAAAACAGCAGGTAGGGGCTTTATTCTGCTCAGCAGATACAATAGAAGATCACGACTTCCTGCATTGTAGTTACTGACCTTGCCAAATCATTTCATATTTTCTCCAGACTCCATCCTGGAAAATCTAATATTAAGCAAGTTTGACAGTCCAGCTACATTTCATAAGGTCATCTTGCACATTACATACAGTAATTGATTTTAAGTTTGTCCGTAATTAGTTTCATGGTCTGTGTTTCTAGTTTTCCGGTGGAGAGTCCAGAAACGTCCATGAAAATGAAGAGTTGCATTATGTAAATAAAGTTTAGGAAAGCCTTTATTTATCCATCTCATTCACATTTCAGACAGGTGATTTCATTGAGTATTGAAGTGACTTCGTCGGAGCCAGCCACAGATGTGTATTCCTGTATCAGTCATAAATGGAAGAGTCATAGTTTCCATCAAATGCAAAAAGAGAGTAAAATCATGATTATTTTGATGGACAAGTCTTGTTTATTGCCACCCATACTTACTGAGTACCAAATGTTTTTGAAATTCTGTGATGTGATGAACAGAGCAAGTAGTAAGGATTTGAGTGACTCTGTCCTTTGAAGCTCCAGTGTAGGCTACTTAACATGCTAGAAAAACTCATGAGCATAATACTGATCAAAAATAACATGGGGAGGGGGAGCTGGAGGCAGCCACTGCCCCAGTGTTGTGTTAGCAGAATTGTCAGGGATAAAATAAATAATGTGATTATTGGACTCCAACTGGCAATCCGTAGCTCTTGATAGGAGCTCCATGTTCCATTTGGGATGAGATACTTTATAAAACGTAGACGCGCGTTTGCCAGAGGTTTCAAAAGAGAGCAACAAAAAATGATGAAGAGCCTGGAAAATGGGGCCTCAAAGAAAAGACTCGGAACCCAGAGAATGTTCAATCTTCAGCTGAGAAGTCTGGGGGGGTACCTGGCAACTGTTTGCAGATGCATAAAGAGAGGTTAGAGAGAGGAGTGGGACCAGTTTTTCCTCATTAATCAACAAAGACATTCAAGAAGGAAAGGGTTGAAAACACGTGGGAAGAAATTCAGGTTAAATATTAGATTAAATTAGGCCAGATTTAAATATTTGAAATTGTATGACTCCAAGTGTAATGAGGCTGTGGAGTCTAAATCAGGTTAAAATGCAGAGGGGCGTAAGAATGAAAATAACTCAGGTCTTCGTACCGGGGTAATAGTGCAAAACACCTGCAATTGCATAAAAAGTTAACATATTTATTAAAAATATACTTGATGTGCACTGTTTTTGGTGCTCGCTTCATGAGTGGTTGAGACAGAGATAGAGGCCATGAGTTTAGCATCCAAGGAAGTAGAAGTTCGAGGGGTGAAGTGGTTGCACTTCAGATTAGACCCAAGCAATGTTTGGCTGTTGGGAGGCCTTGAACCAGGACTGAGAGAAGAGACTTGTCCTAAAATTCTCTGTCCCCACCCCCTCCCCCATGCCATTGAGTCTGGTTTCATTTCACTTGCTGTATCATCTTGGTTATTTGATTTTGATTTGAAGGAGGGGGTCTCCTTGGTGGTGCTCAGGAGTCCTGCAGTGGTCAATTCTGGCCACTCTTCAGCCACTCGACCTTGATGGTTGAATTATAGACCCTAAGGATGTGGTTCTACTCCAGGGAAAACTAACACCCACCCACACCCCACCAGCCACCTCACCTTTGGGGTCCTGTGAGCAAGTCTTGCCTCCTCACCCCTGTATAATCTCCCCAACCCCATGTGACATAATTTTCAGTATCTGTCATATCTGTCAGTCATAAAATTAATTCAACCCTTGGCCAGTATATTTTGATAAATCAGTCAAGAAGCATTATACAGTCCCCACAATGGATGGAAAAGCAGCTCTGGCTTCCCCGGTATTCCATCCAACCCTCTGGGAATTTTATTTCCCTGTTCTATAGATTGGAAACCAAACTGCCTTTCAGATACTGCAGTAACAATAGGGATCAAACAGAAAGTAGCCGTAGCCATGTGTAATCAGCAAAGGAAACTAGAAGCTGTCACTTAGCCTTGAGCGGGGAACATGCAGGTTGTGTTCTTCGAATGGGGTAAGTCCTCTCTAGTTTCATCTGAAGTCTACTTTCCTTTTTTTGTATTTTAAAAATTTTTACCTACTTTCAGCTTGATAAGGTGAAGGATGGTGTCATGTTTCAGCAATGGAAACTACACGAATTGTAGGTTTTCATTCTGTAACAGCGGGGTGAATGAGCAGGTGCATAAGTATTTTCAGTTGAATATTATGTTGAGATGTTGAACAAGTGGTTAAAATTACTCCGTATCTTGATGCATTCTGAACAGTAATGATATATGATTATATGTGGCAATGATATATGATTATATGTGGTATGTGCATATATGTGCCTAGATGCACAGTATGTAGATACACTCATGTATTTATGCATAAATCATCATGTTAGTCTTAGATCATTATATTTTTTAAATATTAAAATTATGGGGCCGGAGCAATAGCCCAGCGGTAGGGCGTTTGCCTTGCATGCGGCCGGCCTGTGCCGCCCGGGTTCGATCCCGGCATCCCATATGGTCTCCCAAGCACTGCCAGGAGTAATTCCTGAGTGCAGAGCCAGGAGAAACCCCTGGGCATTGCCGGGTGTGACCCAAAAAAGCAAAAAAAAAAAAATTTTTAAATTATAATGGAGGCGATGGGTTATACCCAGCTGTGCTCAGGGCTGAGTCCTGGACGTGCTCCTGGGACCACATGCAGTGCTAGGGATCGAACTGACCCTATGCCATCTCTCTGGCCCCAGTATTGAGAAAATAGTGTTAATGTATATAAATACCACACCTCACTATCACCAACATGCCTGGGCCCACCACTGAAGTATAGCAGCAATAGAAACCTCAAGCACCATGTCCAGAATGGGGAGAGGACATGGACGGAGAGTTCCTGAGGAAGATACACGGACAGTCAGCCCACACATGCAGAGGTTCCCCTGAGCACTGATCCTCTGGGAAACGTACATCAAAACAGCGATGAGTTCTCACCTCTCACCAGCAGCGAGAGCTGCACAGATCAAACAGAGCACAAACGCCCAGTGCTGGCCTGGATGAGAGAGAGGAGCCCGTCACTGCTGGGAGGGCTGACTTCAAACTGTCTGGAGCTAAGCATGGGCATTGTTTAGCAAAGCAGCAGCATTAGACTAGAGTTGCTGTAGGCCCCTGAATCTCAGATTCAGAGATGATAAGGGATTTAGAATACAGGAAGTCAGATGATACAGGAGTACTGGCCATAACGAGAAAGAGAAATGTTCCCCCTAAAGGGAGAGAACTGATAGCTTCGGTGGAGCACTGGCCTCTCAACACAAAGCCCAGGGCCTCTGGGAGACCTTTTGTTCCCCTGCCCCAAGCGTGCAGATTGTTCTAGAATCAGCCCCCTGCGGCGCTCCCTGCCAAGGCTCTTTCACTGCTTGCTGATCTTACTAGGGAATAGAATTTTCAGATAATCCCAGCCTCTGGACTCCTGCCATGCTCTGTAGGGTGTCCTGTTCCCCACAGCGCCCAGAGAACCTCCAGCAGCTTTTCCTGCAGCGCTGATGCTTCCCAGGAAATACAGAAAGGGCTTAATGGCCCCCTGTGCCTACTGTTGAAAGAGGCTCTAATTTTTGTTTTCTTCTAAGATTAACATGTGTATATTACAGGTTCAGAATGGTTAGAAGCCTGATTAGAGTTTCACCAAGTTGCATAACGGGCTCCACCGCAACACACCTTGCAGCAGATGAATGTGTAACACAGAGTACACACCAACAGAGAGTCCACCTTCAGCAAGCGTGATCTGCCCTGCCGCTATTAGTAGTGTCTATTAGTACTTTTTTTTTAAGTTCATCCCAAAGTATAAAATGCAAAGCAGCAAATCTCCCAGCGGAGCGATTTTGACTCTTGTCTGGGGAAACACAGATGTTGTTCCTGATGGAACCCCTGGGTCTGCACAGAGCCTGCAGTGGGGAAAGCTGGAGGTGGGGCCCGGGCTCTTGGCTCAGGCCTTGCCTCAGATGCCCAGTTCATTTCTGTCCAGCGGCTTGGTCTGCTCTTCTGCCTGGTCTCCCGGGCAGTCCTCATGTCCTTTCAAGCACATGCATACCCGACATGTGTGCTGTCCTTTCTTTAGCCATGGTTTGACAGTGGGGAAGCTGCTCTTATGTCTGTGGCAGCTGCACTTCTGGGTCTCTCTGGCCCTGGCCAGGATGCTAGGCTCCATCCTGGAATCTTTTAGATCGGTGTTCTTCAGCCTTTGACACCTGCATAGTCTGCGCCCTGTACACCTGTTAGCTGACCAGTGGCTCGAAGCAAAGCGGTAGAGCACTGGACCCCGAGCTGCCCACCTCTGCGAAGTGAGCTGGGTCAGCAGTGCTTGAGGATCAATCGCTCTTCCTGGGCTCACTTCAAAGCAAAAGTCTAGAAGTCAAAAAGCTCATCGTTCTTTTGATGTACGTTTCCCAGAGGATCAGTGCTCAGGGGGCACCTCTGCATGTATGGACTGTCCGAGTATCTTCCTCAGGAGTTTGACAGGAGATGATCCATGAGTTTGAAACAACCAGATGCATTGGTTCTCTACTTGGGGGATTAGCCATACCCTGCAGGTCTAGGGGGCTACTCCCAGGTTAGTGCTAGGGGCTCACTCCCAGTGGTGCTCAGAAGACTTTGTGCCAGGATCAGTTAACTCAGGTTGGCCACATTCAAGGCAACTGCCTCCATCCTGGAAAGTTTTTATTTTCTCACAGTATTTCTTAATCAGAAAGAAAGTGCAAGACATGGTATAGAAGACGTATGTGCTTACGCAGCAAATACGCAGCATCTATGAATTCTAGCTGCAAAGGCAGCTCAGGATTCTATGTGAAAACTCCATATTAACCTTACAACTTTGTCCAAAATTTTTATTGAGTGAATTCTGTGAACTAGACACTGGATGTAACTCTGAAGGACCACAGACAAAATCCTTGCCCTAACAGACACT
Organism: Cryptotis parvus; assembly: GCA_021461705.1. NCBI lineage: Eukaryota > Metazoa > Chordata > Mammalia > Eulipotyphla > Soricidae > Cryptotis > Cryptotis parvus. The sequence goes on from JAJIBD010002795.1 coordinate 74,622, forward strand.
GTGGACTAATGGGTGACATCGTCAAGTACTTGCTCACCAGAGGGAAGTTTATTTTCCAGAAGAATCTTGTGAAATGAGTTCCAAGTCACAAGACTGAATGATCAGAGATGTGGTTATCTCTGTGGTAGAGCTCTTGCATGGAGTGTATGAGGTCCTGACTTCTAGACTCAATATCACAAATCATTATCATCATCATCATCATCATAATCATAGTCATTATCATCTTCATTATCATAATCATTTTAATCATCATCTTCATCATAATCTTCATCATCATGCTTATCATCATCTTCATCATCATAATCATTGTAATCATCATCTTCATCATAATCTTCATCATCATGCTTATCATCATCTTCATCATCATGCTCATCATCGCAATCATCATCATCATCATAATCCTGTCATCAGTTTGTATTTGACCCCTTTTGATAAAGATGTGAATGAAGTAGTATTGTTTTTAATTCAATCAAAGTACATTGAGAACAACCATTCTTTGAAGGAAACTTGTCAAGAATCTTTCCTAGTGAAAGAAGAAGCCTCAGTTTACCATCTCTCTTCCCAGCTGCCGTGAGCTATTTTTGGAAGGCTCATCATAGATTTTTTGACTTCCTGAAAATTCCTGGGCTTTTTCTAATAAACAAGGAGTTAATAATTGTCCATCATAAAAGTCTGCTCCAGATCTTAGCCTCACAGGGAAATACGTGAGACAAATGGTCAGAAAAGGATCTGTTAGGTCTTGCATGCTCTGTAATATTAGCCAAAAGCCCAATATCCATTTAAAAGATTCTGCAGGAAAACTTTATCTTTAACTTCCCTGCATTCTCTGTAACACAAAGACCTGGTTTTTCTACAAACCCCCCACAAAAAGAGCCAGAATTAACTTAGTCCTATACCAAGTTCCTCCCCACTTGGGGAACTTCTTTTCTTTTCTGCTTTCCAATCAACTCTCTACTTTCCAATTCTAAGTCTGAGCATCTTTCTTATTCAACATTTTCATTCTTGAAAATACTGAAGAACCTGGGAATCATGAACGAACACAGACACGCCACCGCTTGGCCTCACCTGCATCACTAGGAGGAAATACTTACCTTCTAACTTTCCCATTTGTGTTCCCAAGAGTCAGCAAGAGTGTAAGGAGAGGACAGGGCTCTGTGTGAGCTTTGATCAGGGTTGAGATGAGAAGATGAAGCCTGTGTGAATTAGAACTCAAAGAAGAGCTGAATAGCAGGGATTTGGCCTCAACACCTGGCTGATGGGGTTTGAATTCACTGAACTGAGTCTATTTAGGATGCAAGTTAGAAAATAAATAAACACCAGCACAGTGGTGTGTTGTAAACAGGAACTTCTTTGTCTATTTTCCAGGAGATTAAGCACTACCTGTTATTATGATTATCAACAAGCATGTTGAACAGTCAATGTGTGTGTTAAGAGCCATCCAGAGGCTCAGAGACCCAGGATGAGAAAGCAGGACTGGAGGGTGTTTGCCTTGCACGTGGCTGACCTCGGTTCCATCTGGCATCCAATATGGTCCCCCAAGTACCACCAGGAGTAATGTCTGAGCATCGCCAGGTTTGACCACCCCAACCCCCCACCATAAAAAGCCAGGATGAGAAGGCAAAGGAAATTTTCTTTTTCTTTTTCTTTATTTTTTCTGAAACCGAAAAGCTCAAGTCTTCGAGCCAGCCATCAGGGAAGGTCCCATTATAGTGTCAAGGTATTTTTTTTTTACCAGCCTGAGCCTAGGGGATAGGAAATGAGTTTTGTCTCAAAGCAAATGGGAAAATGTAAGCCCTGAGGTGCAGTTACAGGCAAGATAAGCTTCCTCTAAGCAGAGAGGACATGGAAGAAGCTGCCCCCAAACCAGCTTCATGACCTGGCCTGCAGTGCCTGAAGAGACCCCTGGAGAAGGAATGGAGATATGAGTGTCTCTAGGTACTCCCAGGTCACCTCCCAGGGTCCCATCCACGTGGAGTAGCTGCGTGTGTAAGGGAGGGCCACGGAAGGAAGGTGGAGTCTTACTTTGGCAAGAGGAAACACATGTTAGATTTCTTTGTGCTTCTGTTTTGTTTTAATCAGGAGGATGCACCCACTGCTTCAGTTTCCCATCTGCTTTATCCTTGCCCTTGCCTGCCTCAGGTTGTCTTTCTGGGCTGCTGAGACCCCTAACATCCTACCCGCCCACCCCCTGTCATCTGACGAGGGTATTTTGCCTTGAGTCAGAAGCAGGGATAAAATAGGTTCTATTATATCTGCAGGTTATTGCACGGAGTCGAATAAAAATTAAAAGTCCAGCAAGTGATCAGGTGGAAGTTAATAAAAAGGGTCAATAACAGGCAAGGATGAGCCTAAAAGCTCGAATTTGGTGTCTGGAAAATGCCAGAGTACATAAAAGGCAAGCACGTCACCGGACCAGAGCTCCGGGTGGCCTCAGGGAGCGCGTGATAAAATTAATAGAAGCTCATCACCCATGAAAAGGGGCTACACTCAGAGCAGCACAACTATTCTCAGACAAAGATAGCAGAGTTTCATTTTCCTTTTGCAAGATTTCACCACCCTGAACACAAATCCTTTTCTTTATCTGGGTGGGGGGGTGGCGAGAGAGGGGCTACATTCAGTGAGATGCAAAGCATTGATCACATCATTTCAATAACTACCTGTCTATAGAATACAATGTACCAGTCAGTGTCCTAAACATAAGGGTGTAAAGATGAGCCATCGTCGTCCATCTCCAAAACACTTGTAATGTGGTTTGTATTTACATATCATTTATATATAACAATCTGATACAATCATCTGTTCTCCTATAAAAATGTTTTTATAAGAGCTCCTATAAAATGTTTCTTTAGGGAGTGGCTGAGAGGAGACTAGGCCATTCAACCTGTAAACGGTTGATTAATGTTTGACTAGGGAGCCTGATGTCCCTTTCTGTCAAAGCATCCGTCCCATGCCTTTTTCAAAATCCCAAATATGTTGTTGCTAATTGATGTAAATCAACCACATTAGCAAAATTTGTCCACATCTACAAACTTAGCTTGATCAAGATTGCTCTAAGTAAAGTAATTGCCAGTTGATTCTATAAACATGTAATTTCTTATCTTGAATGAATTGCGGTAACATGAGTAGAAGAAAATAGTCACACATTATTTAAATTTGGGCTAAATTATGACCCTGTCCTATCTCCAAATGGTCATGATTTCCTAGTTCAAAAATTAATATTATACTTGCCAGCGAAGAGTTTCCTAGGAATTGGGCAGCAGTTTTCAAGGCAAGGTTGGGGTTCTGAGGTTGTATGCGTTACAATTCTCAAGCTAGGTTCTCCTCACTTCCCAAAGGAACAATTCATCCTACAGACCTGTAATTCCTACCTAAAACAAATTAGATGATGATTTCTCTCTGGCCTGATAGTGCATCAATACATTGAATACTACTTTGTGTTTTTTAATTACATGTTCTCGCTCATATATCTGTGTACATGTGTGCATATATGTGTGTATGTGTTTATATATGTGTGTGCATGTTGTATAATATATGCACAGACAAATGCATATGTAATACAAATGTTTCCTTTATACATGACTGTTTACCACAGTGTGTATATGACATATACGTGGAAGCTTTTAAAATCACAAATTAAAAACTTATTTAATAAAATGTATTGCTTTTATATCTTACAAAACTTATTTATTAATAAATACAATTATTACTAATTGTATTCCTTTACAATTATTTATTTTTAATAAATACAATTATTTATTTTTAATGTATAATTTAACACTAGAGATGCCATAACAAAGTACCAAGAATTGAGTGACTTCAATATCAAAACTTATTTTTTTTTCTTTTTGGGTCACACCCAGCAATGCTCAGGGGTTACTCCTGGCTCTGCACTCAGGAATTACTTCTGGGTAAGTACTTGGGGGACCATATGGGACGCCGGGGATCGAACCCGGGCCGGCATAGGCCAGCCGCGTGCAAGGCAAACACCCTACCGCTGGGCTATTGCTCCGGCCCCAATATCAAAACTTATTGAAGGGCCAGAGCGATAGTCCAGTAGGGAGGTCCTTTGCCTTCATGTGGCTGACCTGGGTTCAATCCTGGCATCCCATATGGTCACCCAACACCTTCAGGAGTAATTCCTGAGTGCAAAGCCAGAAATAACCCCTGGGCATTATCAGGTCTGATCCCCACCCCAAAAAAAGCTTATTGTATCTTGGAGGATAAAGTTTAAATGAGGATATGGTCATGATTAGTTCATTTTTTTTTTTTGCTTTTGGGTAACACCCAGCGATGCACAGGGGTTACTCCTTGCTTTTTCACTCAGGAATTACTCCTGGTGGTGCTCAGGGGACAATATTGTATGCTGGGGATCGAACCGGGTCGGCTGCGTGCAAAGGCAAATGCCCTACCCGCTGGACTATTGCTAGGGCCCCATGTTAATTATTGACTGAATCACGGCAGAGCCTGGCAAGCTACCCGTGTCATATTTAGTATGCCAAATACCAGTAACAATTATAGTCCTCATTCCCATGACCTGATGGAATGCTGTGAGGCTCTTTATGTTCCTGGAGCAAGCAGATACCCTTGGACTCTACTAGCATGAGACAGGACATATGGAGATGTTACGGTGCCTGCTCGAGCAAATTGATGATGATAGGGAAAACAGTGATACAGTGATACAGATAATAAATCCCAAAGAAACTTAGTCTGCACCCATGATTTTTTTTAAAAGTCACATAACCCTGTCTGGCTCATGGCCTAAAATTTAAGAAGGTAGGACAAGAAAGAGAGAGAGAAAAAGAAAGAGAGAAAAGAGATAAAGAACTTGCCATAGAGGCAGTCTAGGGAAGGAGGGAGGTAATCAGGGACATTGGTGGTGGGAAATGAGCACTGGTGGAGGGATGGGTGCTGGAACACTGTATGACTGAAACCCAAACATGAGCATCTTTGTAATTGTATATCTCACAGTGGTATAATAAGTTATTAAAAAATAAATAAATAGAATTTTAAAAAAAGGAATAAAATATGTAAAATTATCCTTTATATTTAGTTGGTATAGGAGAAAATATGAGTTTACACACAGCACAGTACCACGCAGTGTGGAAATCAAAACCGTCAGCCAACATCCTAAAGGCTCTAGTCAATAATATTTTTTCAGAATTAAAGTCAGTTTCACTTGACTTTTTCCTGATAATGTAGCATAGTTTGATGAAACTATTTTACCTTGATTTATTTTATATTAGCAGAAATTGCATAGCAATCTTGTTTTAAATTTCCCCTGGAATTTTGGGACCAGTACTAGCATGAGACAGTGTATTCTTATCTCCTTCTGATTTTGTATATTCATCGCAACTAAAAATTCTCCAAATTAAACTTCTCTTTAGCATTCTTCTGTGAGACTTTTTGGTTGTACAAATCTGTAAGTTCTTTGTTGTTAGGCAGAGATATCTGATCATCTTCACAGCTATTATAATATGATAATCACATTTAATACAGTGATGCACCTCATCTATTCTTTCATGGACACACTTAATATTAATCATTAATGCCAGCTTTGAAGAATTTCATTTCTGAATATTTACATAAATAATTTTTGAAGTATAAATGCAGGATACTGATAGCAGAAAATTTCATTGTTTATTATCATATAATTTTACTTATAAGAGTAAGGTGTAATACATTGAGATATAGATGATTTAATTTTCCAAAAGATCAATGAACACTATATTGAATATCATTTGATCATGTACAATTGTGCTAACATGTATTTGAGTCTGGTAGAAAAGAGTCATTTTATGGACAGATGTGATTTTCTCATTTGGTGCTTCTTACTCAGCTTTCTAATGTAGAAGCCATGATACATCACCATTAGCATTTCCTCCTTACCCTAATATCACATTTCTTGTGGGTAATAAAATGTGATTCTTTAGCATGAACATTATGTTAATTGAAGTGGGAAATTATAGTAACAGAGAATTTGAAAGATTTTATACATAAACACACATATGAAAGGTGTGAATTCATAGAGCAAACAGTCATTGATTATAGACCAGTGTTTCTTCATTAGTCAAATCTTACATCAAATGTTTCCTTTTCCTCCTGACAATGTACTAAGTTACACACTTGCACTTCTTCATTTAATCCCTCCTTGAAATATGTGCAATAGATTCAAAGAAGATAATTGCCCAAATAATTGGCAGATGGTGCATTTCAGAGGCAGCTTTAAAATTTATATATCTCAAGATTCAAGTTACATATGGGTAGTAGTCTACCTTTGTTAAATAACCAGAATAGTGGCATGCAACTACTGACCCATTGCTTTTTGTTCACATTCATTACTTGGAAAGGCTAGCCTGATGGCTGGATTTTGACTCCCAAGTTGAGAACACAGCTCCTAGTGACCACAAAGTCACTCTTAATGCCACTTACAGTTATGTGCTCGTGCCCCCTTGGTGCGAGCCCACCTTTTTCTTCTCTGCAGCATAGCCCTCACCATCCATTCTTGATGCTGTATTTTAGAATTCTCGGAGATATAGTATCCATTTAATTACAGTCAAGTCAATCTATGATTTGTGGGCATGTTTAGGTATTTCTGAAGGCAGAAGAATCCAATTTATATATCAGATGTCTTCTTTCAGCCACAGATACAACACTGAATTACATCCAACTATGGCAAATAATAAAAACAACTTTAGTATGAAAAGTTCATACACTCAGTGGACAATTTTTATCTATTGTTTTATTTCTCCTTTGAAGATAGACTTAAAGTTGAATTGGCAAAAATAATTTCATATAAACTTAAATGCACTATATTTCTAATCTTTAAATACCAGTTCCATGACATTCCTTTTTATCAATGTACCTAATAGTGTTAACTCAAGTGGAATTCCAGAGTATTTTGTTTCATTTCTTTAAAATGAATAACCTTTGTTCTGCTTCCTGAAAACAGATGAAATCATTCCCTAAATTTGTTCCAGCCTCATTTCTTTCGGCTTTTTCTATGGAATATATTTTAAAGTTTGTTGCATGTGAAATAACTCTTGCATTGAACGTGTTTTGCTTCAATTTATATAAAGGATGGAAAACTATGGGAGGAATTTTAAAATATGTTTTATGTTCTGCCTATGTTGTTTTGATTTTGAAAGTAATCTCGCTGTATTTTAGGTTTTATAATCCAAGACCCCAGAGTTGTTTTTACAAAGCACAGAAAATAGGTTTTGTTTTTAATTATTTATAGCTTCCAGAATTTCTAAGGCTGAATATGCCTGTGTTCGTGGGCAAGACAGATGCAAGACAGAGCCAGTGTCCTATAAGCAACACGATAACCCCAATCATCTGATTCATTATAACACAAATATTGTAATCAATCATAATATCCAGTGTTCCATAAATCTGCAATTCTGTGAAAACGATAAGAAAAAAAGGAATTAAGCTATCAGTGGGTCTGCTGAAAAAGGCAAAAAGATTTCCTGATTATCATCATTCAGAATTAGTCAGACCTATACATGGTAATCATTCATATCTTAAGAAATAATATGAAAATCAACAGAAAGCCCTGAAAATAACAGTCTTTTATTTCCTCTTTGATAGGGACAAATAGGTCTATGTGTTCATTTAATTCCCTTTGAAGTTAATGACATAATGGGATTCTGGAACATAAACAGGAATAAACACCACCTTATTGCACAAAGTCTCTAGGCCTGGACAAATGGGTGATATTTTAATGTTGTCTTACAGCTCTGTGCCCTGTTCGATTGCTTTGTCCTCACTCAATTATTTCTCAGCCAGAGGAAATAATCACAACACACTGTGGGAATGAAGTAACTAGAACCTCTACTCCAGCTTCCTGAACCTGGAACCATTTATATTTGATGCAGTATCTCTACTCTTCAGCCCTGACATTCATTCTCTCTCTGTGTGTGTCTGTGTCTCTTTCTCTGTCTCTCTGTCTCTCTCTCTCTCCCATTTTGCTGAAGTGGTATGACTTTCCTTTGAGTTCTTGGTGAGTACAAGTAGCATACTTCCCAGTAGATATCATCAGTGGTACAGACATTTAGTTTCAGCTCGGGTAGGTAATAGTAAAACTACTATTTTAGGCTAAGGTTATATATATATATCTATCTTATATATATAGGTCTTATATATATATATCTTATATATCTTATATATATAGGTCTTATGTATATAGGTCTTATATATAGGTCTTATATATACATATATAGGTCCTATATAAGCTTAGGTCTTATATATATGACCTAAGCTTATATATATATCACTTGATCACTTGAATCCCATTATTCATCGATTTGCTCGAGCGGGCGCCAGTAACATTTCCATTGGACCCTATCACGTGCCAATGTAGCCCAATGGCATCTGGTTGATTCAGGAATATGAAAAGCCTCAAACCGTTCCTTCAGGGTCTTTACAAGGAAGTCTGACCATCTTGTAGGTGGGCGGCCACGTGATCTTTTGACATCCCATGGGATCCAGTCGGTAACGGCTCTAGTCCAGCGGTTGTCTCCAAATCGCATTACATGTCCAGCCCATCTGATTTTCGATGCCTTGGCAAACGAGACAGCGTCCCTGATTCTGGAATAGCGACGGAGGTCAGAACTCCGGATTCCTTCTCTCACTTGAGTGAGACGTGATATTCCAAGCATAGCTCTTTCGATGCCTCTCTGGGAGACCCGAATAGCATTCTCATCCTGCTTTCGTAGGGCCCAGGTCTCTGAGGCGTATGTTAATGCAGGGAGAACGGTGGAGTCGAAGAGATGTGCCCAGAGCCGGAGGTTCTTTGTCCTTTTAGCTATTTCTTCGATGCCTTTGAAGGCATTCCATGCCACTCTCTCTTCCTCCTGCGCAGCTCAGGTTTTAGGTCATTCATCATGTTGACTTCTCGACTTAGGTACACATAACTGCTGCATTCAGAGATGTTTGTTCCATTGAGAGTGAATGGGGCCTCTGGAACTAGTTCATTTCTCATGAACATAGTTTTGTTGAGATTCAGCTGTAGACCTACCCTTTCCACATTCTCGGTCAAAGTCAGCCAGCATTTGTGCCGCTTGGCTAATATTTGGTGTTATTAGAACGATGTCATCAGCGAAGCGGAGGTGGTGTAGTTGCCGACCATCTATCTTCACTCCCATTCCTTCCCATTCTAATTGTCACATGATGTTCTTGAGGGTGGCACTGAAGAGTTTTGGTGAGATGGTATCACCCTGTCGAACCCCTCTTTTGACATCAATGATCACTTCTTTGTAGAATGGTGAGATCCTGGTGGTAAATCCGTAATACAGCTCACGAAGGATCTTGATGTATTGGGTTTGAACACCCTGTTTGACTAGGGCTTCGATGACTGCTTCAGTCTCCACAGAATCAAAGGCTTTCTGTAAATCAATGAACGTGAGACAGAGTGGCATCTTGTACTCCCTACAAACCTCAATGAGCTTGGTTACTGTGTGGATATGGTCGATTGTGCTGAATCCTTTCCAGAAACCTGCTTGCTCGCATGGTTGTCCTTCATCTAGTGTTCTGCTAATCCTGTTCAGGATGACTCGTGTAAACAGCTTGTAGATGACAGACAACAGGCAGATGAGGCGATAGTTGCCTATGTCGTGAATGTCTCCCTTCTTGAACAGTAGAACTGTCCTGCTGGTTTTCCATTGGGAGGGCACCTTGCATTCAGACAGGTAGCGTGTGAAGAGCCGAGCTAGTGTATTGATGACTACCGACGGCAGATTCTTCAGATGTTCGGGTCTGACTTTGCCTGGGCCTGGTGCTGTTCCCTTCTTTACCGATGAGATGGCATGTCGGATTTCAGAAGGGAGAATGTTGGGAATGACATATCCATCCTGTGGAATTTGGTATGTGGGCAGGTGGATGTGGCTATCAAAGAGATTTGAGTAGAAGTCCTGGATAATCTTCTCCATTGCCTTTCTGGAAGATGTGATAGATCCATCAGGGCATCGGAGGGCAGTCATCTTGGTCTTATAGTTGGCGAAGGACAGGCGGGCAGTGCAAATACTTTTTTCCGGCTTCTGCTGCATCTTCCAGTATTTCTGCTCTTCTGTCTTTGAGGTCTGCTTTTATCGCTTCTCTGCACTGTTTAGCAAGCTTGGACGTTAGCATTTGGTCTCCCGAGGCTCACGCCTTGCCACGTTGGCGAATGAGCTCAAGAGTTTCTGAAGACAAAGCGTCCTTTTTGTGTCTTTCTCTCTCTCTCAGCATTCTTCGCACAATCATGGAGGTGCTGAACCAGTCGGATGTATTCTTCATCGATGTCATCAATGATGGTATCTTCCCATGTTGCCGCAATGGTGCCAAAGAGTTCCCAGTTGGTGGTCGTTCTGGGAGTTCTCTTCTTAAACTTTGCAGCCTTTTCTCCCCCATTGCGGGAAGTAGAATTTTGCACGAAGGAGACGGTGGTCCGATCCTGTCTGGAATTTGGGGACGACAGCAACATCGGTCAGACAAAACCGTCGATTGAAGATGATGTGGTCAATTTCATTGTGGAACTGTCCGCCAGGAGATTCCCATGTCCAACGTTTCGCTTCAGCCTTCTGAAACTGTGAGTTCCCATGAATAGTCTTGGTGGACATGATGAACTCAGTCTCTCACCCTGTTCGTTCCATTCTAGGCCATGGGTCCCGATGTGGAGTTCTTCAGCCGATCTTCTTGGTCCTATCTTGGCATTAAAATCACCGACTATGATCTTGTAGAAGGTGTGATCTTTTTTATAGAACTCCTCCAATTCCATGTAGAATTTCTCAATTTCATCTTCTTTTGTATGTGGATGTTGGTGCATAGACAATGAAGATAGAAATTGCTGGCAGTGGCCACATCTCCTCAAGTGTAATCGTCCTATTCGGTTTGTTAGGCATTCAAATGAATCATTGTTGACAGCCATGTTCGTGTTGACAAGGACACCAACGCCACCGACGCCTCTTTCATCACATGTTCCAAGGAACAATTCTTCTCGGTGTCAAATACAGCATGATGCGACTGACGCCTCCTCGTCTCAGTCAGACCAATGATGTCGTACTTGATCTTTCTTGCTTGCAGCATCAGATCCTCAATATATGCTTCCGATGCCAGTGTACGTGCATTGAAAGTACAGACAGTCATTTTAGTCCTTCTTCGTTTTGGCAGCCTAGGACAGCCGTGAAATTTTATCAGGCACTGCTTGTTTGCCTTTCTTACTGCTGCCGTATTAAGGGCTCTTTTCGGAGTCAGGAAAATAAACATTTTTCTTACTGGATTTGGCATATCGAACACGCATTGGACAGCTTGCCATGCTCTGCCATGCGGGCGCTATATTCTCATTAATTTGTGGGACTCTCTCAGAGGGTGGGTGGAATATTTATGGTAATTTGGAGGTAAATGGGGGTTCAACGGGGAAAGCTGGTTTCTGCTCTGCCGGGTGTACCTGTGTCTATATATATAATATATATAGGTCTTATATATATCTTATATGTATATCTTATATATATAGGTCTTATGCATATAGGTCTTCTATATAGGTCTTATATATACATATATATATAGGTCTTATATAAGCTTAGGTCTTATATATATGACCTAAGCTTATATATAATATCCCATATTCCAACCCACCCCTTAGCTTTCTTTTGTTTTCTTTTTTGGATCACACCCGGCAATGCTCAGGGGTTTCTTCTGGCTCTGCACTCAGGAATTACTCCTGGTGGCACTCGGGGGACCATATGGGATGCCGGGATTGAACCCAGGCCGACATGGACTGGCTGCATGCAAGGCAAACGCCCTACTCACTGAACTGTCGTTCAGGCCCCTACCCCTTAGCTTTCTGCTGTCTGATTATGTCCTCTATAAATGAGGTTCTATGGAAGTAACCAGTTGGATTATGTGTTGCCCTTATGCAAATAAACAGTTGGAAAATGGCCAGTTAGAAGTTTTGATTATCTGGCCCCACCCTCCTCATTTCCACCATAGCAATTTATTTTTTTGAACTTTTCACACTGGCCTAACTTGGAGCAGGAATTTGGGCTCCTCCTCCTATTCCTCCACCTCCATGTCGGGAGGCGTGACTGCAATCTCCCAACCAACACAGCTGCACCGAATTTCTCAGATAATACTGGAAGTTAGGACCAGGTCCTTCCCAGGATCTTTCACATTTATGTATTGTATGGAGAAGATTATCCATGACTTCTACTCAGATCTCTTTGATAGCCACATCCACCTGCCCACATACCAAATTCTACAGGATGGACATGTCATTCCCAATGTTCTCTGTTCTGAAATCCAACATACCATCTCAGTAAAGAAGGGAACAGCACCAGGCCCAAGCAAAGTCAGACCCGAACACCTGAAGAATCTGCCGTCATTACTCATCAATACACTAGCTCAGCTCTTCACATGCTACCTGTCCGAATGCAAGGTGCCCTCCCAATGGAAAACCAGAAGGACAGTTCTACTGTTAAAGAAGGGAGATATTCATGACATCGGCAACTATCGCCCCATCTGCCTGTTGCAACATCTACAAGCTGTTCACTCGAGTCATCCTGAACAGAATTGGCAGAACACTAGATGAAGAACAACCGTGCGAGCAAGCTGATTCAGGAAAGGATTCAGCACAATCGACCATATCCACATGGTAACCAAACTCATTGAGGTTTGTAGGGAGTACAAGATGCCGCTCTGTCTCACGTTCTTTGATTTAAAGAAAGCCATTGATTCTGTGGAGACTGAAGCAGTCATCGAAGCCCTAGCCAAACAGGGCGTTCAAACCCAAATACATCAAGACCCTTCTTGAGCTGTATTACAGATTCACCACCAGGATCTCACCATCCTACAAGGAAGTGATCATTGATGTCAAAAGAGGGGTTCAGGAGGGTGATACCATTTCACCAAAACTCTTCAGTGCCACCCTCGAGGACATCATGTAACAATTAGAATGGGAAGGAATGGGGTGAAGATAGATGGTCAGCAACTACACCACCTCCGCTTTGCCGATGATATCGTTCTAATAACAACAAGCATTAGCCAAGTGACAAAAATGCTGGCTGACTTTGACCAAGAATATGGAAAGATAGGTCTACAGCTGAATCTCAACAAAACTATGTTCATGAAAAATGAACTAGTTCCAGAGACCCCATTCACTCTCAATGGGACAGACATCTCTGAATGCAGCAGTTATGTCTACCTAGGTCGAGAAGTCAACATGATGAACGACCTAAAACCTGAGCTGCGCAGAAGGAAAAGAGTGGCATGGAATGCCATCAAAAACATTGAAGAAATGGTGAAAAAGAAAAAAGAACCTCCGGCTCCAGACACATCTCTTTGACTCCACTGTTCTCCTTGCATTAACATACGCCTCAGAGACCTGGGCCCTACGAAAGCAGGATGAGAATGCTATTCAGGTCTCCCAGAGAGGAATTGAAAGAGCTATGCTTGGAATATCACGCCTCACTTAAGTGAGAGAAGGAATCCGAGCTCCGACCTCCATCGCTATTCCAGAATCAGGGACGCTCTCTCGCTTGCCAAGGCATCGAAAATCAGATGGACTGGACATGTAATACGATTTGTAGATGACTGCTGGACTAGAGCCATTACCGATTAGATCCCACAGGATGTCAAAAGATCACGTGGTCGCCCACCTACGAGATGGTCAGACTTCTTTGTCAAGACCCTGAAGGAACTGTTCAAGGCTCTTCATATTCCTGAATCAACCAGATACCATTGGGCTACATTGGCACTTGATAGGGTCCAATGGAAATATTATTGGCGCCCGCTCGAGCGAATTGATGAATAACGGGATTCAAGTGATCAAGTGATACAGTTCTAGGCAGCTTCTAGCCTGGCCTTTTATCCCAGTGAGCCTAGCAAGAAGCCAGAGGAACCCCCCACATCATGAGATCAGTCATTCTCAACATCCAGACCCCACAGCACCTCAGAACTCCACCTAAGAAAGAGAAAAGCAGATCTCTCCCTGTTGAGATTCATCAGTAAAGCTTATGATGAGAACTTACTACTGAGAGTGTACCACCTACACGGCAGAGCCTGGCAAGCTACCCATGTTATATTTGATATGCCAAAACCCAGTAACAATTATAAACCTCATTCCCATGACCTGAAGGAATGGTTTGAGGCTCTTCGTGTTCCTGGAGCAAGCAGATGCCCTTGGGCTAAACTTGCTTGCAACAGGACATATGGAGATGTTACTGGTGTTCGCTCGAGCAATTCGATGAACAGGAAGACAAGTGATACAAGTGATTTTTCATCAATTTATCTATATTTTATTATATCACCATGAGATATAAATTACAAAGCTGTTCATGATTGGGTTTCAGTCATTCATTCAGTTTCATTCATGCAGTCCATGATTGGTCTCCAGCATCCATCCCTCTACCAGTGCACATTTCCCACAACCAGTGGCCCCAGATTCCCTCTCCTCTCCACCAGCCTGCCTCTATGGCAGGCGCTTTGCCTCTCTTTTATCTCTCTCTCTCTTCTCTCTCTCTCTCTCCATTGCTCTTGCTCTCTCACTGTCTCTCCCTTCTTTTGTACGTTGTAGCTTGCAGTACATTCATTCTGTGGCTATCATGTCTAACCCTTGGCCTATGTTTGATGCTCAGTTCTAGTTCCACCAAAGCAGTTTCTCCTGGGCTTTTTTATTGTGCCATCGTGAGATATACAGTTACAAAGATGTTCATGTTTTGGGTTTAGTCACACAGTGTTCCAGCACCCATCCTTCCACCAGTGCCCTCTTCCCACTACCAATGTCCCCAATTCCCTCCTTCCCTACCCCTTCCCCAGCCTTCCTCTATGGCAGGCACTTTGCCTCCCTCTCTCTCTTTTCCACCCCCTCTCTCTCTCCTTTCTCTTATACATTGCGACTTGCAATACATACATTTAGAGTTTATAACATGTATATCCCTTTGCTTCAGTTCAAGGTTGGTATTATCATGTTCAACAATTACTAATACGCTGTTCCTTTTTTTTTAATTTGTTTGTGACCATTTAAGACTTCTAGTTAGATGTGATTTTTGAGCAAGGACAGAGTGTTGGGACACAAACTGTTTTGTTTATAGAGTTACTTGACCCTTACCAAACTGATGATCTGTGTATAGTGGTCTCAATGCGAACCGTATTTAATATTCGAGTTAAAAAGTACAACAGTGCTTAATATTGTAAGCCTAATTTTTTGTTACTATTGCCAATCTATGCATAAATTCTTGGGTTACTTAACATGAAAGCCAATATTCCAGTTGAATTTCAAAGAATGGATATATCTAAAACTTTGTTAAGGCTGGAAATCATTTTTCTTCCACAATTAAACTTATTTTCACTTCGTACCTAGCAGAGTTCCATATATTGATATTTGGGGAATTTGAGATGAAGATATGATTTTTCTAATTAAAACTGACTTTTCATTATGTTGTTAAAAGAAAACACATTTGGTTTTTACCAGTCCTTCTGACTTGTGAGCTGTTCTTCCCAGTTTTATACTGCTGACTGTGCTTGGGGCTCATTCCTGGTGGTGCTCTGGGAACCCTGTGTCGTGTTGGGGATCGAACCTGGGTCAGCCATTCAAGGCAAGTGTCTTAATGTCTTGGGTATTGCTCTGGTCCCAGTTTTTCACTTATCTCTGGAAATCAGCCTTCCCTGGCAGGTAGATGAGGAAGACCTGGCTCCATAGTATGTCCAATAGGAATATCCCCACACAGAGCATCCACATGTATCAGAGGGAAGGATGGGTTAGTGTTGTCTAAAGGCCACTGAATTAGAGATAGAACATGGTACTTGCTTGAATTTCTTTTTTTCCTCCCATGAAGTACTGACCTTTATAACCGTTGAGCTCAACAGTGGGGACTTTGCTGCCCATAGAGAAACTGGGAGTAGGAGAGAGTGAAGACCACAAAAAGAAAGATTTGAAATGAGTATTGCCCCAGCCTTCATTTGCTTACGGCCTATTCTGCAGGAGTCCAGTGTCTCAGATCCCAAAGCAACCTGATCTAACTCAGGTAAGAGCTATGGTATTCCTTAAGCACTCAGTGTTGTCAAGCCCACAAATGCTGGTAAGATGGCTCAGAGCAGCCCCAGCCTCTTTCTGCCATGTGCCCCTTTCCTGGCTTACACAGAAGAGTGTGCAACATGAAAAAACAAAACAAAATAGGTGAGTCTTTATAAGAATGCAAAGTGGCTCGGGCGGAGAAGCTAAAATGGAGACTGTATTTCATCTTTGCTTTGAGAGGGCGGTCTTCTGGGGACAGAATAGGATTGTGCCTCCTCACTCTAAGTACTGGAGAAGGAGTGAAATCAGTCCACTGAAAAGGATCAGAGAGAACAGTCTTCTGGTCAAAGTAAATCATTGCAGATCTGGATTCTAGAACACCTGCTGAATATCTCTAAGTGGAACTCAGATCCCATCTGTCTCACTCTGCCACTCTGTAGTGATTTCCTGTCCACCTCTCGCCTTCCATTTTCATTGTATGCAAAGTGGTGATGATGATGGTCATCATTGAGCCTGTCTATGTAACTCTTTATAACAATTAAAAAAGATCAAAGTGTAAAACGTGAACGAATGTACCTTACTTTTAAACACATGTATTTAGGGTAACTGGTAATATGTAATTTCCAACTAGAATATGGAAAGGTGGTCCAGAAGGAAGGGAGCAACAAGATACTCAGAGAAATGCAGGCTAATGGGTTGACTGTGTGGTGCAGGGATTGCGATGATGACAAAGGCTGCAAGAGGACAAAAGCAAGGGCTGAATGGAAAAAGCAGAAAGCAGACCCCACTAGACAAGTGCGAATTCCTTTCTGAGAACTTTCATCTTGTGGAAAAATAGTTATTTGCGGAAAACCCATAGTAATTTTTAAAGTAGGTTTTAAGGTTTTTGTCTCATTCGGATTCTGTTCAAACAGGAACTAATCAATGTTTACTCAGTTGTATGATGTGAAGTGAATTGTAATTTTGCAAGCATGATCCCCAAACAGCTCTACATATGAACTTTTTAATAGCCACTGTTTTACATTATAATTTTCAAAGGTTTTAGACTTGAGGCAGAAAAACATGGATTCACATCTATAACCTATGCCATTAGAATTAAACATGTATTGATCATTAAACTAAGGGAAGAGACATATAAACTATAATTGTTTAGTATTAAATCAATTGGTAAAGGACTTAATGCAGTGTGCTGGATATATAAAATATATATAATCACTTTTATTTAGTTATTTTTGATTTGGGGACCACACCCAATAGTACTCAGAGCTTACTCCTGGCTGAGTACTATTCAACTCCTGAAGGGTTCAACTCCTGAAGGGGTTCATAGGACCATATGGGATTTGGGGGCTCAAACCTGGATTATTTGTATGTGAGGCAATTACCCTGACTCTGTACTATTGCTCTGGCCTCTTCACTTGTCACTTGTCTTCCCATTGTTTATTGATTTGCTTGAGCGGGGCGCCAATAACGTCTACATTTGTTGAGAATTAGGTCCATCATTGTTACTGTTCTGGGCATAAGGAATATACCATGGGTAGCTTGCCAGGCTCTGGCGTGTCTACAATCACTCTGACCCATACAATCTCTTTTCCCCCTTTTTTGGGTCACACCCAGCAATGTTCAGGGGTTTCTCCCGGCTCTGCAATCAGGAATTACTCCTGGCGGTGCTCAGGGGACCATATGGGATGCCAGGATAGAACCTGGGCCAGCACAGGCTGGACGCTGCAAGGCAAACGCCCTACCCACCGGACCATCGCTCTGGCCCTACAATCGCTTTTTGAAAAGCTTTATATTCTATCAAATAAGTATTTCCTTATTGCATAGGGTGTAGGACAAAGTTAGAGTGAGCAATTGTAATACATAATTCTGCGATCTTTTTTTTTTTTTTTTGCTTTATTAGGTCAAACCCAGCAATGATCAGGAATTACCCCTAGCTCAGCACTCAGGAATTACTCCTGGTGGTGCTCGGGGACCATATGGGATCCAGGGGATCTAACCTAGATCAGGTGCATGCAAGGCAAATGTTCTCCCCCTCTGTGCTACTGCTCTGGCACCTTGTAACCTGCAATATAATAAACTCTGTCAGGCTTCTCTTCATGACACTCTTCCTCCTGCTGCTGACATTCTTGACTCGAAGATATCAACGTCTGATTTCTAGGGTACAGTAAAGTTTTCTAAAATTTCCAGTGTCCCTGAGATAATTCTCCCTGCATTGTATCTCCTGGTTTGACGACTTGAGAAAGTTTAAAAATGTCCTGACTTCTGAATCAGCATCTTTTCTTCAGGATGTAGCTCGCAGACCTGGTTGGCTTTTACTTCCCCAGTCATCCCTCTGCCATGCTGTTTCTCCTTAATGGCTCCAAGGAAGGGGCAGAAAGCAGCCTATAAATAAAAGCAAAATTAATGAAGGAATGGCAGGTAATTGACAGTTTTGCTACCATAGCATTTAATTTGAATTCTTTGATATTTACTCTTCGCTCATTGATTTTTGGGTTCACCGATTCTTTGTTTGAATTCTCCCTTTTAGGCTGGGATTGTGAAATGATATATCATTTGGGTAATTTTCCAGAATCACCTCTATTATTGTGTCAGTGGCAGGCAGCACAGATGGATATTAGCAGCGTCTCTGTATAAATGCCAGCTATAGAGGTGGGAACATTGTCCTGAGCGCTTTCCCATGAAACAAATCAGATAAAGAAGAGAAAGCATTGCCAAAGCTGGCCACGACAGATGAAGTGGATCCAATAACAGACATCTCAATGGATATGTGGAGATGATTCAATATTGTGTGACCTTTCCTTTCAAACTCACTCACAGGAAATGCATTCGAACGGGTGTCTCGGAGACAGCTCGCGGGCCTTACTCACTTCCTTGGAAGGAAGCAGTCTTTTCTTCACTTCGGTGATTCAATAAATACTGCGTGAAAAGAGTTTGACCAATGTGAAAAGAATAGAGCTTGGTGCCATTAAAGGCAGCTCAGCCAGAGCCTGGCTCATTCCTATTTTCCATCTTGCTCATTTATTGCTTTGATAGACTGATCTTTTGCAATCCTGCGACCTCCCAGGTTTTGTTGCAGAAGTTTGCTATAACCATTTGGAGACCCAAGCATTTAAGCCCCTCTTAATGCAGAATGTCTCTAGGGTGCTGTCTCTCCGTGACTGAAGATGGTTATGTCAGAAAATCACTGTACTTCCTTCAGCATCGTCATTTTCGTACACGGAAGATGGGCTCTTGGAGTGTCTGTTTCAAAATAGATCTTAGTCCAGTGTTCCTGGTATCTTGAACTGAATTTCCTATATGCCTTTGGATCATTTGAATAGAAACAGCTTTTAGTTATGACGTTCACAGATCGGACAAAGAACATCTGCCTGGAATGTGGGCCTCAAACTGAAGTGAAATAGTTGAGTCAGATTTGAGAAAATTAGTCATGGACCAAAAAAGCAGTTACTGTTTGTAGCATCATTATTATTGTTTTTAAAGGAACCTGGGCTTCACTGTGGGCTTATTAAAGACACTAATTTCTATTTTAGTTTGACACATTCTCACTTGCCTGCTTCCTTTGGTATTATGTCGGGATAGTTACTTTTACGATTAACGGCCAAACGGATCTTATGCTCACTACAAGATCTAATGTGTAGAGTTTCATTTTTCTCCATAAATATTTTGGGTTGAGCAAGCCAAAGCCTCCCAAAAAGTGCTTCTGTAAAATAGATCTAAAATAGATCTGTACTTTTAATCTTTACATTGCACTTCTAATTGGAGAATGGGGAAAGACATCAAGACAGTTTTAAATGTAAGTTTCTAGGGGGCCCAAAATAACCAAACCCATGACTTCCTTCTGGAATCAGTTAAATTGGCGCTGTGGTGCTGTGATGAAAGACCTCGGACATTCTCAGACAATGCCTCTGTGATGACAGCAGCTAATTGAATTAAGCCCCATGAAAAGATCAACAGTCCCACATTTATTCCCCAAATGAGGAACCAGGGCCAAAAAAATGGCACATTTGTTCATGTCAGGCACAGAGTTGGGTTTTTTGTCTTTTTGTGTGTGGGGGGGGGGGGGCCGTGACACCTACTGATACTCAGGGGTTACTTCTGGCTCTGCATTCAGGAATTACTCCTGGTGGTGCTCGGGGGACCATATGGGATGCTGGGGATCAAACCAAGGTCTGTGGCATGCAAGGCAAATGCCTCCCTGCTGTGTTTATCCTTCTGGCCCCCAAGGGGCAGAGTTTTGGGTTAGAACTTCCAACCTCACATGTTTATCACCACATTATGCTGTCTTGAAATTTGACTTCTCCGTGGTTACAGGATTAAGAGCTGGAACCATCAATACCAAGAATTGGTAAGATAACCGTGTGTTTATCCAAGAACTTCTTTGGCCATATCTTTACCTGGAGGATGGCAGTGAAACCCCAGCAGCTGTGGAGGGTCACCTGCAAAGTGCTTGCGCTGTCCAATACGAGTCTCTCATTCATTCTCTTCTTTAGTAGCTCCTGCCTGATGCAAACGCCCGACTCAGTCTTAACTCTAGAGTAAAATAAAAGCAGTATTTCCAATTAGATATTAGAAGCTCAAGGCACTGAGTTTCAGAAGAAGGAAATTGAATTAAAGAATAAGGTGAGGAAACAATACCTGAAGATAGAAATCTAGAGAGGGCCCAGAGCAATAGCACAGCAGGGAGAGTTTGCCTTGCATACGGCCAACTGGGATTCAATCCCCAGCATCCCATATGGTCCTCTGAGCACCGCCAGGAGTGATTCCTGAATGCAGAGCCAGGAGTAACCCATGCACATTGGCTGGTGTGACTTAAAAATAAAAATATATATATATACAGAATAGAGCTAGATCTCAGGAACAAAAGTACAATTTCAGTTGAGCTCATTACTCAGCCAGTGGGAGCAGGGGCACAAATAGTATTTGAGGTCCTAATAATCTCTACTGACTTTTCAGTTTAAGGAATGTATTTTATTTGACTTTAGTAAAAATTATGTCCATATTAACAAAGGAAGACATAGATTACTGATTTAATTCTTCCTCATCTAGAGCCAATTGGATAGATTTATTGGAGAAACCATTTCATACAAAAATGTGTAATATCTATGTATTTTCTTTGATCACCAGGGCACAGAAGAAGGGCAAAACATAATCACTCTATTCTGGAAGACAAGAAAGTGTCATCTGTTTTATAAAATTATTTCAAGTTGAAACAGTTTTGACATTAAAATAATGAACAATATGGATCTGTCATTTGCAACAGCATGAATAGACCAAGAGGACATTCTGCTCAATGAAATGAGCCTGATGAAGAAAAAATACTATACAGATTCTATATGATTTCTCTTATATAGTATTTAGAGAAAGCAAATAAAGACATAAATAAAACTGAACTAAATTTGGGGATCAGAGTGATGGTACAGGAGCTAAAGCACTTGTATTTCACTCAGCTGACCCCTGGTCCATCACCAACACCATGCCTGGTCTCCTGAGCCCACTGGACATGATCTCTAAATATAGCCTGGTGTAGCCCAACCCAATGCTCAAACAAACAAAAACAAAACTGAACTTTTAAAGACAAATTAGTGATTGCAGGATTGGAAGGGGGAAGGTTTGGGTTAGGTGGGTGAAATGGGCCCCTTGTTTGGTGAAAGACGGGATTAGTGTTTTAGTGGTCAAGTAAAAGTGTTTATACAGATACCAATATATAAAAGACACACACCCAGTACTTGCATGGTGTTATATCACAGTTGTAGATCAAAACAATTAACTTCAAACAGAGTACAAGCAAACACAGGTTCATAAACTCGATAGTGCTGTAGAAGGAAAAAAAAGGAAAAGTTAGCTAACTGGAAACCTAGGTATACAGTGTGCCTTTTGCCTGGTGGTGTCAGATAAATGAGGTGTTGCTATTCCCAGACCCTTGGTGGAGACAAGCAAATCCTTTCTCCACACTGCTAACCCTTAATTACACTGAGTCTTTGGTGTGTCTCTTGAAGAGAAGGTCACCATGTCAGCAGTAACGAGGGGGTGGCGTTGTGAGCAAGCATTCCTGGGTGAGATGCGTATTTCTTACTTTCAATTATTGCTTCCTTGTTTGAATCATTAGCATTTGACAGATTTGTTGCTGACTTTGTGGTTCTGATTTAAAACTAGGTGTTCGGTTGAATATGGTCTTATCTTGATCTTAGATTTCTGCCATGACTTGCATTTCCTGCTGAGTTTCTGACTTGAATTGCTTTTCTTCTCCCCCCCCAACCCCGAGCTTTTGCTTTGTCTCGTTGTATTCTACATCTGGAGATATTTGACCCCCTTCTTCTCCTTGCTATATTTCTAGTTTGGCCTATTGTATTTCTCTAGATTGTTCATTAGCTTCTTTCTTTCCCAAGGTATTCTTTTCTGTTCTATGCACTGCCTAATCAATATTATTCTTGCTGCAGGATTTCTAAGCTATTGTGTTTATTCTCGGCTTGGAGACTGCCTGAAAGGGTGTCCATGCTTTGGCTAATGTGCTGTTGTCTAAATTTGCAGTGTTTCAGCTCATTACACTGACTTTAATTTTGATGTATTTGTATTTTATCCAGTTCAAGTCATGTTTCTTGCCTCTATCAATTTAATTACTTTCTGCCTTGGCAACATCGTGTTGATACAATTGCTGCGAAAGTCACAAAAGGTTTCTATTGAAATTACCACCCAGAGCTTCAGCAGTTCCCTGCGCAAGACACTTAGATTTTCTCTGATTGATGCTGTGCCTTGGTGCAGGAAAGGAAACCTAGAATATAGGGAAGGTTTGCTTTATAGAACTTAGTCAAGCCTGGTTTATAGCTGCACAGTCATTAATGGAGGAGATGAGTTTTGTACTCTTAGGGGTCACTGTACTGCTGTGAGGTCACTGGTCTGCTCTCTGTAAGAAAATAATATATGATCAGTTTCTAGTCTGTGCAAGCTGTGCCCTTTGAGCAGGGAGGAATCTTCTAGATTCTTACACCGAGCGTGGCTTCCCAGATGCCCAGCTCGTACCTTTATATGTTTCAATGTATTAGGTTCAACTTTTTGGGCTTGAATCTCTGTCTTTTCCGAATAAATATGTCCTGAGGTTTGGAAGTCAATGATGTTTGTGGTATTTCCATTGTGTGCATGCCTCTGTTGCTGTCTAGTTCAAGGCAAGTGACTTGTAAACCATGACGATCTACCTACTTTTAGAGGTTCTCAATGAAGGGGGCTGGGAAGGAAATCAGAGAGGGCACTTATCTGTGAGAATGGAAACACATAAAACACCTCAGTGAATTTGTATAATTTCTTGTGGATGAGGTGTGAACTGCATACCTCCACTGAGCACAATAACAACTCTAGGAAAGAGGCAATAGCTTGTAGGCTAATTAGGACACATGTTAGAGATAAACATCATTTCTTGATAATAAATGTGGTAGGTGGTAATTATTGTTATCTGTATGTTTGCTCTCCACCATTTTTTTCTTTTTCAGTTATCTTTTACTCTTTATTAAGATATTGTAATCTATCGTCTATAGTTACTGATGGTTTCATGCATACATATTCCAACACGACTTGCATCAACAGACTACCCGGTTTCCTCCACCAAGGTCTTAAATGCTCCCCTTCCAACACTCACCCCCAAATCCAGTTTTGGGCATCAATGCTCCAGTTTGGTTGCTTTTTGGCCCTTTGTTGCTCCCCTAACTGTATATATTTAAATCCTACATATGAGCGAGATCATTCTGCTTCTGTCCATTTACTTCTGACTCCCTTTACTCTGTACAATTTCCTCTAGTTCCATTCACGTCAGAGCAAATTACAGGCTTTTAGAGCTATATAGTATCCTATTATGTATACTATTCCTTATAATTGTATTGTATTCCATTGTATATATCCCCCACCAACTCCTATTTGTTCTGTTTATAGCATCAATTTCAATAAACACGTTTTATCAACAGAAAGCATGTTGAGGAAAAGATCTAGTGTAAATTATAAACACAAGTTTTATCAACAGAAAGCATGTTGAGGAAAAGATCTGTTGTAAATTAGTTCCTTTGGGTTCTCTGCATCTTCTCTAGTGTTGAGTAATGAGTGGTCTCAGTGTTCCCATCTCTGCAGTGGGGAGAAAGGGAATATGAGCCATAAGTGATGTTGTTCGAGTTTGTAGTGAGGTGTGTGTCAATTGGGGAGAGCCACATGGATGTTCTCTGTTTCCCTTCATCATCCATCTTTTCATCTCTGTCAACCATCTTTGTCATAGCCAAGATTGACACACTGTACTAGCGCCTGTAACCTACATGGAAAACCACTGCCCACAGCTTCACTGTCTAGCATGAGGTTGGCAAAACCCCTGATTCCTTCCCTGTCCTCAGTAGCCCTGTCTTGCCATGACTTATGCAACCACTGGACACAACTGAGCCTGTTTGCCAGGACCAATCCTGGATGATTTGAACATAGTTTTCAGATGCACCAGAATTGACTCCTCATGAAGAATCAGGGCTTGGTTTTGGTACCACTCTGAAACCATTTCAGTAAGGATCTGAAGTACCAAAAAGGCTTCCTGAAAAAACAGTTCATCTAAAGGAAATGATAACAGAGAATCACAAATACGAAAACTGTAAAGAAAATGTAAGCGTATTGTCAGGGCAAGACCATGTGTGTTGGTTCTGTAAAGAATCGCCTAGCACCTTCCAGAGGCCACAGCTCCACCCCTACCTCCTTTCCTGTGCTGGAATAGACACCCTGACCCTCTTCTATATCCTTGAACCTGTTCTGTTGCCTGAGTCTTAGAAAGCTGCTGTCTGAGGTTGACCACTAGCTGCCTGTGCATTCAGCACTGAACTTTGGAGTCAATAGATCACACACACACACACACACACACACACACACATACAATCACTCTACCAAGCCTTTCTATTTTGCTTCTGTTGCCTCTGCCACTTTGAATCTCTGTCCTCTTTTCAGTACCAACTTATTGCTAGGCCCTGACCATGTAATTTAGAGCCATATTCTTCCCTGGACTGTGTCTGGGATAATGGCATCTGCCTAGCTATGTAAAACCGTCGACACTGAGTTCTGCCATTCATCTGGTTCAGACTTTGGTCCCAAGCTCACAACCTCATGATAGTGAGCAGAAATCACAGGAGTGCCAACGCATTATGATTTTGCTCTGACAATAAACCTACATCTTCTTTACAATATTCATGTTTGTGGTTCTTTGTTATCACTTCCTGTGGATGAAATGGTTTTTAGGAAGCCCTTTTGGTACTTCAGATCCTTACTGACGTGGTTTCAGAATAAACCTGCCTTATTCCAGATGATGTCCTATGTTGGCCAACATTCTAACTGATATGCAGGAAGGGAAGACGGGAAGATTGCCTCGGTGCACTGTTGTCATGAAGCACCTATAGAAAGTTGTATAATATGTGAGCTTTGTATTCCTCCAGTAATCTAATTGATTGTTCATTGGACTCACTCAGCCCAAAGTAGAAAGAAACTTTGTACAGACGTCATTAGTTTTTCTCCATTTAGAGATTAATCATGAAGAGCTCTGGCTCTTTAATTCTGTAATTTGTATATTTAATGGGCTGCTGCAGAATCTATGACAGTAATTAGCATAGCCTGAAAACTCATTAATACGCAACAACATGATTAATGCAGCATTAATGCAAACATGACTGAAGTTATTTGGGTTATGTAGTAAGAAGATTAAAGCTAAAATGTCCTGTTTGTTTTACCAGTGGTGAGTATAATAGGGTGGCAAAAAAAATTAAAGTAAAAACAGGTATCAATTTAGGTGATAGAAGAAATAAGAAATAAATAGCAAAACTTAAGTCAAGGTTATTTCCATTTAGTTCTAACATTCGGGGTTACTCTGCTCTTCTATTCTTAAATTTTATCATTATTAAAGATAAGTTCATTCAGACCTTAAGTTTAGCCTCATCTTATAGTAACTTTAACATAACATTGTTAGTCTTATATTACATTCTACAGCCTTTGACCAATACATTGTATATTTGTTTTGAAACCCAAATACATTATTGACTTTGAAAAATAAGTAAGGATCTGTCCCTAATTGTATAATATTCATTAACTATACCCATTCCTGTGGCACTGCCATCTTAACTAGACAAATGCCTTCTAAGAAGGCAAAATTCACATATTTTAGTAGAACAGCTTGCTATGCATTACACCATAAATAGTGAGGTAATCAGCATCAGAGTTAGGTAAGACTGTAAAATTTTTTGCTTGTTATTTCCCCTTTTATATAGTTATATTGAAGCTGACTGTTTCCTGTTTCATATGTTGGTCATACTAAGCTCCAAATAACATTCCTTAGCCTTCTAGACAAGAACTTTCTCTTATATGAGAAAAAAATCTTGAATTTTTAGCTTGAATAATTTTGAAAAACTGGAAAATTTATTCATCAGCTTTTATGGACTAGTTTTAACTATTTTAAAAATAAAATCTATATGAGAAAGTTTTTGTTCCAGTAATGATCAAACAAATATCTGCTAAGTACCTGGCTCTGGATATTGCCTTGAGGAAGAATAGTAAAGTAGTTAGATGAAGTCTGTGTCTACAAATCACCCTTTTGCAGGGGGAAACTGCTTCCAGTCAAAAGACCCCAACAGGTAAGGCTGATGCACGATCCAACCATTAATGAGGCACCATAGCAGAAAAGCAAACTGGCATCACCTGCCACCAATAGGCGGCGCTCTGCAGGCAGTCACCGTGACTTGGTGTGGTTAGTGGGTTTGGTTTGTTAAGCAGTTTAGAGAGGAGTCTTGGCTGTTTGCAAGAATGCAGTGTAGTGATGCACATGCTCAATTTTCTTTTGGGGTCTTGTCAAATTGGGGTGAAATTTCCTTAAAATTCTACCACTGCAGTTGATTCAACTATATACTTTCAAATTCACCTATGTGAACCACTTAAATTGTAGCACTTTAAAGTGGGTGTTCAGAGAACAGAACAAGAACATATTTAGAGGCAGACTGGTCTTTATAAGTAATCTACATAATAGTATATTAAACTCGCCAGTTGATACTTAGAATGCAAAGCTGCTAAATTATACTGAAATATATGAGTTTTAGAATATTTTTTTAAAGAGAGGTCCTAGAAACAGAGAAAATGCACCATTGGGTAAAATCATTTGCCTCTAATGTTTTATTTCACCTCTATGGTTTTTAGTGTACTAGAGAACTCTTTAATCAGACCATTACCAAATTGAATAAATGGCTACTTAGTGATTACTGGACTATTTAGTGATTGAGTTTCGGAGAGTGTCTGCTTATAAATAAGCTTTATTTGAATAGTCTTATAAGACCATCCTAATAAATGAAATGGAACAGAATCTATTTGCCGCACAATATCTCAGCCTTTTCTTTATTTGTGTGCAGTAAGGAAACAACCAGCCTTGCTAGTATATAGCCAGTCTTTCTTCTAAGAAGCTCTGTGGACTTTGGTGCTTGCTACATGTGCCACAATTATGTTGCAGTGTTCCTAGTCACTGGGACAGAATATTTTAATTTTGTTCTGAATTGAACAGGAAGTCAAGGTTTTACTGCATGTAGAGAAATTTGCTTTTTTTTCCTTGAAGATCAGGTTCAGAAAGCCTGTTTCAGGAGTCCTTCAAGGGTGAACAGAGCCATTCCGATCTGAACAGTGGGTCAGTTTTAGCACAGGGATAGTCCAGCAGCATTGGGGCCGAGGAATGGTGTGTTACTTGGGCTGGGGAAAGCAAAGGAAAAAAACACATTAATTGCATTAACTGAAGACATATGTGTATATACAATCTCTAATCTCTAACTTCTGACAGGTCATGTCTTTCCCTACTTGCATCATGATTGCACTGTCTGCAGGACACAAACTTATTTCTTGATCACTTGATCACGTGACATCCCATTATTCATCAATTTGCTCAAGTGGGCGCCAGTAACGTTTCCATTTGACCCTATCACATGCCAGAGTAGCCCAATGACATCTGGTTGCTTCAGGAATACGAAGAGCCTCAAACCATTCGTTCAGGGTCTTAATGAAGTCTGACCATCTTGTAGGTGGGCGGCCACGTGATCTTTTGACGTCCCATGGGATCCAGTCGGTAACAGCTCCAGACCAGCGGCCGTCTCCAAATCACATTACATATCCAGCCCATCTGATTTTTGATGCTTTGGCAAACGAGACAGTGTCCCTGACTCTGGTTTGTCGACAGAGGTTGGAACTCTGGATTCCTTCTCTAACTTGAATGAGGCATGATATTCCAAGCACAGCTCTTTCAATTCCTCTTTGGGAGGCCCAAATAGCATTCTCATCCTGCTTTCGATTGGAATGATACAAACATATTTCTTAAATAAGATAATATCCTACTATAATGGCACACAGAATCCCGGTTCTGTATGACCAAGGACTGTGTGCTTTTAATGGGCTGTGGTTGTTCTCTTATTACCAAAAAGCCCTGATGTTCGAAGTGCCTTCCCTTGGGGTTGTGTGGGTATACATTGAGAATACAGCTCAAGGAAGTCCCTTGGTGTTGTGTGGGTAGACATGGTAAATTAGCTCTCAAACTTTCAGTTTTAAAATGTGGATCAGTAAAGCTACAACAAGCCCACTGTTGTTTATATCAAATCAAGGGCTTCTTGAAAGTAAGCAAAAAGCAACAGGCTTTAATATTTATTTTATCACATTAGATAGACAGTTACCAAAGTTGTTCATGACTGAGTTTCAGTCATACAATGTTCCAGGACCCATCCCTCCACCAGTGCACATTTCCCAACATCAGTGTCCCCAGTTTCCCTCCTCACTAAACCTGCCTCTATGACAAGCACCTTTCTTCTATCTTTCTCTCTCCTTCTCTCTCTCTTTCTCTCTCTGAATTGTGGCTTGCAATATAGACACTGAAGGGTTATCATGGATAACCCTTTACCTAATTTCAATACTCAACTCTAGTCTTGCATTACCATTTCCAACTATTTTTGGCAAACGTGCCCCTTCTCTATCTTTCCTACCGTCTGCCCCCACAGAGGGGCCAGGAGGACTTGTCAATGGTTATATTCTACCAAAACAGACTTTAATAATACTAATGATAGTAAATATCATTATTCATAGAAGAAATAGCTAAAAGGACAAAGAACCTTCGGCTCCAGGCACATCTCTTCGACTCCACCATTCTCCCTGCATTAACATATGCCTCAGAGACCTGGGCCCTATGAAAGCAGAATGAGAATGCTATCTGGGTCTCCCAAAGAGGAATCAAAAGAGCTATGCTTGGAATATCATACCTCACTCAAGTGAGAGAAGGAATCTGGAGTTCTGACCTCTGTCGATGAACCAGAATCAAGGACACTGTGTCATTTGCCAAGGCATCGAAAATCAGATGGGCTGGACATGTAATGCGATTTGGAGACAACCGCTGGACTAGAGCCATTACAGACTGGATCCCACGGGATGTCAAAAGATCACGGGCCGCCCACCTACAAGATGGTCAGACTTCTTCATCAAGATCCTGAACGAACGGTTTGAGGCTCTTCGTATTCCTGAAGCAAGCAGATGCCATTGGGCTCCACTGGCACATGATAGGGTCAAATGGAAATGTTACTAGTGCCTGCTCGAGGAAATCGATGAACAAAGGGATGTCAGGTGATCTAGTGATCTAGTGATAGTAATGACAATCACTATTATTTTTATAGAGTGCCGAATGTTTCTTAGTACTTTTCAAGTCTTAGTTTATACCTTCCTCTCAACCTTAGGAGAGAATAAAATAGTTATTATCCTCACTTATACATTAAAATACAAAAGAAACTACCATTATCCTCACTTCTGCACTAGGTTGAATAAGGTTAAATCGTATGACCATGGTCACATATAAATCAGTTCTAAGGCTAGAATTTGAACCCAGTGATGATACAAGGACATGTACACCTGAAAAGACAGAGAAATTCTACTCTTTTCTCTCTCTAGCATGCATTTATTGCAGTCCTTGTGTTTTGAAAACATGCCTTTAGAAAGTAAATATCATAGTCTAATTCCGTTTACAGTTTGAAGAATCCTCAGACAGGAAGGAAGAAAGAGACTGGTCCTTTCTGGTCGTGTCTGCTTTCTCTCTGCAGTGTAACCCCAAACACCAGGAGGGTGAGACCATGGATGCCCAGTGGGTAGAAGCTTGCCAAAGACAATGTGTAATTCTAGGGAGCCAACAGACTTCTGGTCCATCTCATGGCAAGCGAGGTGAAATGGGGCAGGGTGAGGTTACACTAGCCCTGGGTGGTTCTCAAGACTATGCTTAAGTTAGCGTCTGTGAATCACTGACCATACTTGGTCTGACCTTCATGTAGAAGAGTCTTATGTGAAAATGCCCACATTGAAAATCAGATTTGTCATCAAGTGTTGACACGCAGACGTTCCCTCCAGCGTCCCTTGGGGTGCTATGTGTTTGTGTACTGTACAATGCTTTGTGTTTTCTACAACCTTTCTTTAGCAAAATAGAATAACATATTGTATATTTAGTTTTTACTATATCTATATTATCTATCTTTCTTTTCTTCCTTTCCTCCTTTCTTTCTTTCTTTCTTTCTTTCTTTCTTTCTTTCTTTCTTTCTTTCTTTCTTTCTTTCTTTCTTTCTTTCTTTTTTCTTTCTTTCTTTCTTTCTTTCTATACATACATACATACATACATATATACATACATATATACATACACACACCTGTTTGGGGACCACACACAGTGCTGTTTTGCAGTAATTCCTGAGTTCACTCTAAGGAATCACTCCTTTAAGTGCTCAGGTTACCATATGAAATACAGGGAATCAAGCCCAACTCGCCATCTGCAAAGCAAGTGCTGTACCTCCTGTCTTATCACTTTGGCCCTTAATAAAATATAATTTCTGGAATCTCTTACTCAAAATGAAGCAATATAAATTTGATTCAGTATGTGTGCATATGTAGTATTTAAGGGTGAAACATACAAGTGTGCCACAGCTCCCGCGCACCGGCTCGCGTAGCATGAAAGTGCTCACTGGGCCAGGGGATGGCTTCGGTACTTCCCCCAAAAAGGGACAGTTACCAGATGGTGCTTCCCCTAAAAAGGGACTGTCGCCAACAAAGCCCCCTAGACTCCCTTGGTTGTTCCTAAGAATGCTTGGTGTGCAATTAGAGCGCTTTGTTTATGCTGAAACTTAGACTCTGAGTAATGAAGAGACTGGACAAAGAAAAAACCTGCGGCAACCGTAGTTTTCATTATACACAATTATAGCATAAAACAAAGATAGTATAAAAATGCCAGCCCGCGCAGCGCTTTGGCTGCCAAGGCCTGAACTGGTCTCAGGTCCTTGATAAGGAAAGGCTCGTGGCCTTCAGGCCTTTGCTTCCCATCATTAGCAGGAAGGGAGAATTCTTGACCTATGGGTCCAGACGACCAGCTACCCCCCTGTTGACGGGAATGCAGTGATTAGCCTCCCTAAACCTCCTGTGTGAAAAATATTTGGGCCTGTTAAAGTTAACACTTTCTAGTACAAAATCTTAATAATCTTATAATAATAAACTCTGCATAGAAGTTTCTATTTAGGAGTAGGTTAAGTTAATCTATAATATGTGCATAGAGCTAGTAAGTAATTCTATGAAAATCAAAATAAAAAAATTATGTACCTTACTTAAGGCAAATATGAAAGTAAAAACAAAAGACATCAAAAAAAACATGTCTGAAAACAGGCACAGGCAGAAGGTGGTCATATGTGGTAGACACGATAAACTCCTTTTGTTGTTAAAAAATGTCTCCTTTGCTAAAAAATAACTGGTGTAATCTTGTGTCTGTGCATTTTTTGAACATAAGAAGAAAAGCTTTGCCCTCAGTAAACAGCAGCAGCAGCAGCATTTGACCTCTCTTGTGTCTGTGTCTGTCCATCGCGCCGACGTTCCTGTCCTCCTGATTTCCTCACGCTGGTTACCCCCCAAGACTTAGAGCTCACACCGACTGAGCGGCACAAGTGCATTATATGATTAAATGTCCAATGCACATTTGAGGGGGAGGAATAGACCACATGTAGTGTAAGTGGCCTACCTGCTGTGCTCTCTCTCTGGCCCATATCATACCCTCTGTGCTCTCTCTCTGGTTCATATCCTCCCCACTGTGCTCTCTCTCTCTGGCCCATAACCTACCCACTGTACCCTCTC
The DNA here is from genome assembly GCA_021461705.1 of Cryptotis parvus. NCBI lineage: Eukaryota > Metazoa > Chordata > Mammalia > Eulipotyphla > Soricidae > Cryptotis > Cryptotis parvus. Next base: position 106,765 of record JAJIBD010002795.1, read on the forward strand.
ACATCCTACCCGCTGTGTGCTCTCTCTCTTTCTTTCTGGCCCATAACCTATCCACTGTGCTCTCTCTCTCTCTCTGGCCCATACCAAACCCATTGTACTCTCCACATCATCCATACCCTCCCCACTGTGCTCTCTCTCTGGCCCATACCCTACCTTCTGTACTCTCTCTCTCACACACCCCTACCTGCTGTGTCCCTCTCTCTCTCTTTCTGGCCCATAACCTACCCACTGTGCTCTCTTTCTGGCCCATACCAAACCCATTGTACTCTCTCTATGGTCCATACCCTCCCCACTGTGCTCTCTCTCTGTCTATCTCTGTCTCTCTCTCTGGCCTATACCCTACCCTTTGTGCTCTATCTCTCTCTCTCTGGCTTATACCCTACCCACTATGCTCTCTCTATGGTCCATACCTACCCACCGTGCTCTCTCTCTGTCTCTCTGTCTCTGTCTCTCTCTCTGGCCTATATACTACCCTTTGTGCTCTCTTTCTGGCTTATACCCTACCCACTATGCTCTCTCTATGGTCCATACCTACCCACTGTGCTCTATGGCCCATATCCTCCCCACTGTGCTCTCTGTCTGTCTGTTCTGTCTGTCTGTCTCTCTCTCTCTCTCTCTGGTTCATACCCTCCCCACTATTCTCTCTCTCTGGCCCTCCCCTATGCACTATACTCTCTTCATACTCTACCCACTGTGCTCTCTCTCTACCCACTGTGCTCTCTCCCTGGCCCATACCATACCCACTGTGCTCTCTCTCCTTGGTCCAACCCTCCCCATTGTGTCTCTCTCTCTGGTCCATACCCTGCCCACCGTGCTCTCTTTCATACCATCCCTGCTATACTCTCTGTCTGGTCCATACCCTACCCACTCTGCTCTCTCTCTGGCCCATACCCTACCCACTGTGCTCACTCTATGGCCCATACTCCCCATTGTGATATCTCTCTGATCAATACCTTCCTCACTGTGCTTTCTCTATGGCCCATACCCTACCCACTGTGCCCCTCTTTGGCCCATACCCTACCCATTGTGCTCACCCTCTGGTCCATACTCTACCCGTGTCTCTCTCTCTCTCATTCTCTCTCTTACCCATATCTAACATTTTCCCCAGTCTGTGTTTTAACTCTTCATTTGCTAGTCACTTGCTAAATTCTAATCATTTTATAAAGTTCTTTGGGGAATTGGAGTCACATACCCAGTTTTGATCAGAGCTTTTCTGGGCTCAGGGATCACATCTCACTCCCTAGTGGTGCTCAGGAGAACATATGTAATGCCAGGGATCAAACGTGGGTCTGCTATAGACAAGAGCCCTATTCATTATACCATCTCTCTCATCCCCATGTTATATGATGTTAAGGTAAAGTATATTCTTTACTCCAAAACTGAAAACATGCTTAATTTTTTGATGTTTTATGAAATTATTATTTCTTGTAGATCACAACTCATAATTCAATGTTTATTAAATGCATTGACTTCATATATTAGATAATCATGAATTTGATTCCACATACAAGTTGACTAATATGAGTACAAATTGGAGGAAATTTATTTCAGAGATGAAATATTATAGCAGTTAAGGTATGGCAGGCTATAATTGAATGTTGGTAAGAGAATTTTGATTAAGAACAGCATTTTTACAATATGGTTGTCTTCCTCTAGTACTATGATTTTATATTAATGATAATACAAATATTTGGGTGTGTAAAAACAAGTTTCTAGGACCCTAAAGATAGAGGAATTGATGGGTGTTAATATTCCAATAGATATATTTCTACCAAGTTTTATTTTATTTTATTCTGAGACCACTCTTGATGATGCTCAGGGCTTACTCCTGACGGGATCCACCACATACAAGGTAAATATGCTATCTACAGTGCTATTACTCTGGCCCGCCAGTGTGTATTTCCCTGTAGCATCATGTCACTCTATGTTGGTAATTACTATGGAAGATCTTTATGATGGGAGTCCATATCTGTTCTTTGGGGACATGGTTGCATTTTGCAGTATATAATTTGTTGATTGCTTTTGAGAATTGCATATTGTCCTTCCCTCCACCCAAGCCTAGTTCTCATGTGTTTCTGCTCCTCTGACATTCTTCTTCTGGGAAACAATCTTTGACTTTTCTCTCTCCTTCTTTTAACCTTGTATTTCCTAAATATTAGAAATTTGTCATAGAATAGCAACATAAGAAATCAATAAGGTAAGAGAAGGAATATGTGAAAATGATGCTTGATTACTTAACAAAACAGGTGATTATTTGACAATGAACAGTTAAAATTCTACTTAATGGTTAAAAATACATCAATTCTTATTAAGATTAGAATGGTAAATAAAGGTTATTGATTCTACAGTTATTTGACATTATATAGTGGAAATAAAGCTCTTGTTTATAGGCAGAAAAAAAGCCATAAGTATTGTAAAAGAGTAGACAGAATTCTTAGTTTTCTTTCAGAAAATGTTTAAAAAGATAACCCCAAAAGCTGATATATAAAAAAGCTGATATTTCTATCTCTATCTCTATCTCTAGGCAAGCTACCCTTGTCGTATTTGATATGCCAGATACCGGTAACAATTATAGACCTCATTCCCATGACCTGATGGAATAGTTTGAGGCTTTTTATGTTCCTGGAGCAAGCAGGTCCCCTTGAGCTCTACTTGCATGAGATAGGTCATATGGAGATGCTACTGGTGCCCGCTCGAGCAAATCGATGATGAATGGGAAGACAGTGATACAGTGATCTCTATCTCTACTCTCTATCTCTATCTCTATCTCTATCTCTATCTCTATCTCTATCTCTATCTATCTGTCTCTCTGTCTGTCTATCTATCTGTCGGGAGTGCCGCTGGGGTCCCCGACAGTGTCGGGAAGCGAAGTTCCCTTTCTACCTCCGAAGCTGGCGGGAATGGATGAAGACTCTGGAATCCGATGCAGTTTTAAAAGGGCTTTACTATCACAGGATCCAATATACAATTCAAGAGCAGGGAAAACCTCCAGACTCTGGGTTCCCAGCTAGGCCCCAGCCAGGTGTAGGCCAAGATGGCTGCCACCACGTGTTGAGGCCCAACAGAGAATGGAGAGGACGGAGAAGCAAAACACCAAGGGAAGCCGAAATGGCAAAAGGAGAAAAAGAGGAGCGATTCTTTCTTCTTGCAGCTTATTTTATAGCTAGAAATCCTCCCAAACTCCCCAGCCCAGCCCATTTTGGGCTGGGCCATCTAGAGATGAAAACAGGAAAATAGCTCTATAGAATGTAGCAACTTCAGGAGACCATCTGGTTGTTTACAAGGACCCAGAGCTAATTAAAAGCCTACTAGCAGAGCTGGGAGAAGCTATAAGCTAAATGTAACTACGCCTGGCAGGAAGGATCAAATGCCCTCAGGTAATTTCTCCCAGCACCTCACCTAATATCTTGAGCCAAGATCTGCCTGGAATTGCCTTTATATGGTAGAGAAGGGGGTTTCTGAGATGGCATGTCTCTGTACCAAAGACTAATACTAATACCAGTTAAATATTTCTCCAATCCTTCACAAGAGTCTCGTCTACTTCACGGTAGTTTTGTATTTTAGTTGCCTTTGAGTTATCAGGGAGCCATGCTTGCTTGCTTGGAGGCAAACAGCATTTCTCTCTGGTCTAATTACTTAGAGATCCAACGTGGCCAGGCAAATATGCTGGTAAGATCTAGCTAGTACCACGATGCTTGTGGTAGCATGAGAGAATATTTATACCAGCCAGTACAGAATACATGGTCACATAAGACTGCCACATTCAGACTACCCCCTATCTATGAAGTGACCTGCAAGAGGCAATCCAGGGCAGATGCAGAGGCCTAGGCTTTTAGGTGTCCTGCAACATCTATCTATCTATCTATCTATCTATCTATCTATCTATCTATCTATCTATCATCTATCTATCTATATGGGTTAGGAGTGATAGTACAGTAATATTTGCCTTGCCCATGGCCAATTTTGGTTCCATTCACCAAGTCTCATATGCTCCCCTAATCCCTGATAAGAATGATACCTGAGTGCAGAGCAAGGAGTAAGTCCTGAACACAGCTGGGTGTGACATCAAAAACAAAAAAAAAATTTTTCTATACAACGGTCAAAAAGATAAAACTGATTTTATTTATAAAGTCAATAAGTTTTATTGCTGAATTTATTTTCTGGATCAATTTATGAAAAATAAAAGCTTTTAATACTTGTTATAATGTTAATATAAAAAGTTTGTGAGTTGATGGTTAGTTAAAAAATGCTGAAAGGAAGAATGAGTTGTCAGATATCAGAAATGATATAAAATAATATGACATTCTGCTGCTTCAAACAGAAGATGGTGGAACACAACAGAAAGTAGACAGTGACTCGAGGGAATCGACTTTATATGCTAGGTGTGATTGCAATCATTAAATATTCATTCTGCAAATATTTTTGAGCATCTATTATGTGCCAGTCATTGTTAAAGGTGCTGGAGATGCAGAAGTAAATAACAAAGTTCCTGCCTTGTAGAATGCATTATTTATTAATTTGTTTCAACGTCTAGGAAAAAATGAAAATATTCCTGTGTCATGATACGACTATGTCAGACTGGTATTGGGGCTTTGGGCACTTTGATTTTGGGTGCGACAAGGTGAAATTATATCTCTAAAACAGATAAACACACTGTCAAATTCTTTTATCAATAAGTTAATAATTCAAAGGGATATTACTAAATGGAGTATAATGGCAAATTGTAATTAGATAAATAACAAAGAGGAAAAATTTTAATAACATTCAGAGTTGACAAATCTAGATATAAAAATGAAGGGCGAAAGCTACCATTGAAAATAAAGTTTAGAGCATAAAATTTTATACTATTTTATATTAAATTAAAAGATAATCGGCAAAGTAAAGGGAAATAAATGTAATAGATCTGATGATATATTTCCTTTAATATGGAAAGAGTATTAACAAATCAATAGTAAAGACAAAGGATCCAACTTCAGAAACTGGCAGAGTCTAATGTAGGACTTTGACAAAAGAGGTTAACTTTTGTTGTGTGGAACTTCTTCAGGTATGGAAGTACATATTAAAACTAGAGTGCCGTGGTGTCTCACTTTCTCATACTCAAAATGTTTGACTGTAAAACCTATAGGCTCTGAGAGGATATCAAGGAGTTTGAGAAGTCTTTCTCAATGAAGTTAGAAATATAGAATCAACTAGATAGTCATCCCAGTTTCAGAGTGTATTGATTCACGTACTACCATAAAATTTCAGAGATCATCTAATCCAATACTTCATTAAAAGAAGAGGAGCCTGACCCCAACTTTGTGCAAGAAACAAGAACTCTGGTGTGAAGAGATTTGATTAAAATTATGTTGGGTATTGCTGTTCTTCATCTGTTGTAGATTTCAAAGCTTGATCAATTCTTAGTGGCAGTCACTTTTTTTCAGTTGTTCCTAGGATGAGATAGGGAATATTTTTAAAAGAAAAAGAAGAGTATTTTTATAAAGATTTGTATTTGCCACTTATTATCAAAACTTCCTTCACTTTAAAGCTCGATATTCTTGTTTTCTGTTTTAACATTCATTACTGTTTGAAACTTTGCAAAGGAAGAAATTCGAATGGCCAAAAGACATGAAAAATGCTTATCATCATTAATAATCAGAGAGATGCAACTAAAAACAACTATGATATATAATCTCACACCAAAGAGACTGGTGCATATCCAAAAGAGCAATAGCAACAAGTGCTGTCGTGGATGTGGGGGAAAAAGGAACTCTCATCTATTGTTGGTGGGAATATCCAATGGTACAGCCTTTTTGGCAAATAATTTGGACATTCCTCCAAAGACTAGATATTGAGATTCCATTTGACCCAGCCACATCATTCCTGGGAATATACCCCTGGAAGCCAAAAACACACAGCGGAAACACCATCTGCACTTTTATTTTCATAGCAGCACTGTTCACAATAGCCAGAATCTGGAAGCAACCAGAATGCCCAAGAATGGATGGCTGGTTAAAGAAACTTTGGTACATCTACATAATGGAATACTATGCAGCTGTTAAGAAAAATGAAGTCATGAAATTTGCCTATAAACGAATGGACATGGAGATGATCATTTGCGTGAAATTAGTCAGAAGGAAAAAGGCATATAGAATGACTGCATTTGTTTGGATTTTATATTTATATGTATGTTTATATATGTAGTATGATACCAATATCCAAGGTCAGGCATAACAGGGATCAGGAGGTCTTGTCAAAGGTGGAATCTACCACAAACATGTGGGAGTCAGAGGTTAGGTAAGACAGAGAAAGGAACAGTGTGCTAATAATTGTCAAAAGTGATAATACTACACTAGAACTGAGCATTGAATACAGGCAAAATGATACACATGATAACATCTAAATGTATGTATTGCAATACACAATGTGTAAGAAGAAAGAAAGAGAGAAAGAGAGAGAGAAAGAGAAAGAGAAAGAGAGAGAAAAGAGATAAAGAACCTGCCTTAGAGACAGGCTAGGGGAGGGGGAGGGAATCGGGGACATTGGTGGTGGGAAATGGGCACAGGTGGAGGGATGGGTGTTGGGACACTGTATGACCGAAACCCAAACATGAACATCTTTGTAATTGTATATTTCACGGTGGTAAAATAAAATATAAAAAAACATTCATTATTGTTTATCCTAATTTGTGTTTTTTTAGAATACTGGTCTAACAGTTTACAAGGTAGTGGTAAAGACCTGGAAAAACAATTTAAATTTTAAATTAAGGAATGATGTATGTTTAAATAAAATAGTAAAAGTTTGCTGTTTTAATAGTTAGTCATTTGGGAATTAACACCACATAATTTTTAATATTTTCAAAAAAGTGTTTAATTGTTATTCTGTCAAGTAATAATCAGTGAAGGCCTTGTTATTTACATATCTTGGGGCTGGTTAAACAATACATATTTTATGAATGAAGACATTTTTAGCACCACCTAATGGTAGTCAAGTAAAAAGAAAAACGTTTTCCAATTTAGAATTTATGTATATAATTCAAATTAATCTATAAATCCAGAGTTGCTTCTTTATGAAATTAAACTTTTACATTCTCTGATGCACCATCAAACTATTAGAAATCCATCTTCAAGCCATTGGGTTAAGTGTGAATGAGCAGAAGGGAACGTGATAAGAAAGCCAAGAGGTTTCTACACTCTTTAAGAAAGCCAGGGTGCAAAACATCCATGGAATAGGATACATTAATTTAGTGTGAAGATTTTCATTTCAACTTTAGGGACTTACACACTGAGATTTCAACTCCTAAATACGTTGATGATAAAATATACTCTGGTGATTGCAACAACATACTTTATGCATGTTTCCGGAAGTTGTTTGTATATCTTTGGCCAATGGAGTATACTAGTTTCATTAATCATCTTTCATTTATGATAGATTGTTTTTGAGACATGTATTTGTGTTCATCTGTTGAATATGAGACTAGCAATGTGGTTTATAGTGGAGAAAGGTAATCCTTTGATCGGTCTGTATTTATTTATACTGTGTAGTTCCAAACAGGATTTGAACACTGGTACAGTAGACGCGTCCTTAGTAGCACTAGGCTCAACAGATCTGGCTGGCTTTATCTCCGTGTCTTCAGTAATAGCACCAGGTGCTAATATGTTTCTTCCTCATCTCATCCTTTGACCTTCTACATTCCTTCTACACTAAAAGAAAGGGACAGTAGGTGGACCATTCTGCCAAATTCCATCCAGAAGATTTAATTTTAATACTTATTTTTAAAATATTTGCTTAGCTTTGAAATTTGAGCTTTGTAGGCTTGCTCTCCAAGTCTGTGTTCTTCCCTAAACAAGAGGCTCGCTTTTACTTATCCTGATGCACTCTGCTTGCTTATTTGCACTCTGGAGAAACCCATGTTCTCTCTTCAACAGGTACCTCTTGCTTTCTCTCCCTCACGTCTCTCTATGTTTTTAAAAAACCTTTGTTACTTCAAAAACATCAATATGATGTCTGTCTATGGCACTTCTTGACCACCACCAATGATTTTAGTTTTCATCCACCTCCACCCAGTTAACTCCCTTCTCTCTGTTCTATTCACTTTATTTGATCAGGATATGGAGAGTTTTCAGATTAATGGAGAAATTAACTTGACTTAGACAACTTTGTTCCCCATGGAGATAGTATGAGATCTACTAGGGACTCAGGGACCCAAACAAGTAGCTTAGCTCACAAATTCCACCAATTCACATTCATGTTTTGTCAAGAAAGATTTGAAAAGGACATAGAGCATTAATAAACCTTTGCCCAATCCCTGACACTGAAAAAAGAAAGGTGAGAGATGAATTCTTATAGTGGTATTCCAAAGTTCTGAAGGAATTATTTCACATGTGAGCCAAAATAGCTCTTAATTTAGCCCTTCTACTACTCTCTTAAATAAGAAAAAACTCAAAATACTGGCATTGGAAAATCTTGGAGACTGAGCTAATCAAAGGTAAGTACAGCCTAATTGAGGCCCAATTACAGTTTGACATTGTCAGCAGAGGCAATCCCCTGTGACCAAGTGATTGAAATTAAAATGCAAAAAGTTTATAGCAAATGTTGAAAGCATTCAAAGAATTCAAAGATAAAATAGTTGGCACAGAGGTATATTATTTTATGAAGGAATAATAGCTCTAAATAGGAATAAAATGGAAGATTTAAATCATCAGTACAAATGAATGATAAAATTATAATCTTATGGGCTTAATAGCAGACTGAATTAATCAATTTGAACAAAGATAATTATATAATAAACAGTAGCAAAAAGAATAAAAAATTAGAAATTAGTAGAATATAAGTTACCTGTCAGTACCAGGGGGCTAGTATTCCTAGATATTAAGGTTTCGGGAAGAGAAGAAAAAAGGAAATAGGCAGGAAAATAACTTGATAAATCTTCAAATTTTATAATTAAGCAAGCTATAGGTCAAAGGAACTCAGTGCATTTCAAACATAAAAAATACGAGAAATTCATACCTTAGGTATATTATCATCAAATTGATAAAGAAAAATGTTAAGGAAAATACCTTAACAGTAACTAGGAAAAAATTACTGCATATAGGGGAACAGTAAATGAATAATTGTTGCTATTCCAGTGGAAATTGTTTCGCCAAAAAAAATAAAAAAAAATCTTTAAAAACAAGAAAATTTCTCACTGAATTATGAATTAAGTGAATGCTCTTATCAAAAGATATTTTGAATTAGGCAAATACTGTATCAATATATTTTAAATAGGCCTGGACTTTGACAAATGCTAACAAATCCTTTTCAGTTTGAACAAAAAGATCAACTTGGAACTTAAACCTGCGAAAAAGAAAAAGGAAATTGAAAACAAAAGCTATGTAAATTGGTGGAAAGTATTTTTTCTTGGTTTTATTAAAAGTCATTTGATTTGACTGGTAAAAGCAAAAAACATAAAGCGATTCAGGAGCTGACCGGAAATGCAAAAAATAAAATGTATCGCATAGTACAAACAATTGGAAGGGAAGCAGGTTTTAGCCAGCTCGTGTGGCGTTTTGTATATAGCGTGACAGAGTATTAATTTGTGGAAGAATAAAGAAAACTAACGTGTGGGGAATTTCTGGAATGGAAAGACCTCATGTTTTGTCTGACCTTGGATATTGGTATCATAATATATATGTGTCTGTGTGTGTGCATGTGTGTGTACATCTATATATTTATGTCATGCAAATAAATGCAGTCATTCTATATGTCTTTTTCCTTCTGGCTAATTTCACTCAACATGATCCTCTCCATGTCCATCCATTTATAGGCAAATTTCATAACTTTAGTTTTCCTAACAGCTGCAGAGTATTCCATTGTGTAGATGTACCAACGTTTCTTTATCCAGTCATCAGTTCTCAGGCACTCTGGTTGTTTCCAGATTCTGGCTTTTGTGAATAGTGCTGCTATAAGCGTAAGCGTGGGGATGGTGTTTCCGTTGTATGTTTTTGGCTTCCCAGGGTATATTCCCAGGAGTGGTGTGGCTGGGTCAAATGGGAGCTCAATTTCTAGTCTTTGGAGGAATGTCCAAGTTTTAATCCCTTTTCTCACCCTACATGATTAGCTGATAGAGACACTACCCTAATACCTGATCGGCTGATACAGAGTTCTCACCCTACTGCCTGATTGGCTGATACAGAGTTCTCACCCTGCTTTCCCCCTACTTAAATATCCCTGTTTGACCTAGTAAAGCAGAGCTATTCCTCAGGGTAATTTTTGGAAAATTCCTTGTGGGTGCTCTATTTGACCTACTTTGTGGGTGCTCTACTCAACCTTGTCCATTCTACTTGCTCAAGATCTGACCTCACCAGCGACATCAGCATCTTCAACAGCAACATCAACAGTCTTCTTAGAGGAAAAGGGCTGGTGAATAATTGTGAAGAATCAGTCATTTACCTTTCTGCCTTATGGGAAACCCAGTGATATTTATCTATATATTTTGTACATCCATCAAAAGATTTCTGTATTTATATGCAGATACATTTATTTGTGAAGTTTGTTCATTTAAATAATTACATGAGTCAAGGCATTTAGCCAAAAGATTGGATTTATTGATGTCTATAGTAATAATGAATTGTCAAGAATGTGATGTCTAAATGTTTAAAATTTCTCCATATAGTAAATGTAAAAGAAAACCAGTCATTATTTATCTTTTAAATGGGAAAAATAACATAGAGTATGTGAAAAAGCCAAAGGGAAATGGATCATATAATATCAAACCAAATTATCCTTTATGAAAATCACTCTCTCATAAGAAATTTTTCATCACCCATGTCAAGTATTCTATTTGAATTATGGTAAAAGTGCATTTCTAGATTATGGATGTCTCAAACTTGTAAATTAAATGTGTGTCTCAAAAAGTACATTCATTCCATATTCCTTAAATATCATATAGAACATTGGTTGATTCATCCCCAACCATAATTTGCCTAAATATTTCTGTAATTCCTAATATAGGTTCAATCTTAATTGGTAAATTTTCTTTCAGATAGGGTTAAACAATTGTATTCTCAGGCTGAGTAGTTTTAAAATTTTTCTTTCAGTCAAATTCTTGCTTCCGTTCTGCTGTCTTCTGCCCAGCAGATCTCCCTGGCACACTGGGAATTCTCTGGTGTGCTGAACTTTAGCTGTTTTCATGGAGCAGCCTGTTGTTGTTTAATTGGAAAGCAGTCATTTTACTATGTGATATGCTATACAACAAATGACCATTATTAAATAGTGATAGACAGTAAAAGTAGCTATTCTGAACCTGAGACTCTAAGGGTTGGAGTTGAACCAGTGCTGGCCACATGCAAGCACCTTCACCATTGTGCTGTCTTAGATTTATTAACATTAGTATGTATTATGATGTCCTCTACACTGGGGGAGTCCTGCAGTGGACACTGAGTGTAAGGAATCCTGGTAGGGCAGCAGTGAGGTCACAGCTATTCTCTGGGCTTCTTCAGAGAAGGGCTTTTATTCTTTGAGCTTCAGCTACTGGACTGTTTCTTTAAACTTCACGCATATCTAAATCTGTTTATTACTTGATCTATGTGTGTTTTTAAGCAAAGCTCTGATGCTTCTTTCTCTTGTGTGTAAAAGCTCGTTTATTTCTCTGGTTCTCATAATATTTTCACATTGATACTCAGTATCTGGTTTTGGACACTGGGTTGATGATATCTGTGGAGATTTAAACTTCATTGTATATTGATGAGTGGGCGGGGCAGGTTTGAGTGGAAATACAGGGTGGTGTTCATCATGGAAATTATTCAAAGCCAAATAAATTGGGACCATCCAGGGTGCACTGCTGCATAAAATTCCCTGGTTGTACTTACCTCATCATAAATAATAATGAGTGTAAATGCATGTTGATCAGAATCAACAGAGCTGGTCCTGATTTGCTGACTCTGGTTGTCTCCCCAGACCAGCATCTGAACAAGGCTGTCTGAAGGGTCATGTGTGTCTGTGCCAGGTACCGGCAACCAGGAGACAAGTCTGTGCTTCACCTGATGGACGGTACCTTTATTTGCACTTCAGTCCTCAGGTAAATAGATGCACAGTCATGGGTCTTGTTCATTTTGAGAAGTTTCTAGTTGCTTCTGCTTTTATCATGAGTCCACATCTCCAAAAGTACCTCAGACCAGGTGCCTGCAGAGGTCTCAGCCTCAGGAAGGGGTGAAGGCAAGAACTGGCCACCATTTTGAAGGACTAGGAATCACTTATTCGCTGCTTTTACATCAGTGTCCTCCACCGATTTCCCTCACCTCTGCCCTTGCCTCCCACCCACCAGTCTGCCTCTACCAGGGGAATTCTTAAAAATTCCTTTACTGTTGCCAGTAGGGTTTTGTACACAACGCTCCACCACCTTCCACCTCCTCCTCCAGTTTGATCTCGCCTTCACTGTCATAGAGGCCCCCAGCCTTCTCCCATGACATCTCTTTTAAGAGGGTTGTTTTACCTTTTCCCAAAGAACATGTTACCTAAGGGTAGTCAGGGATGGGGTTAAACAGTGCTTAACTCTGCTCAGCCACCGTGTTGTCATTATAATCCCGAGACACGCTGCCAGCAAACCCTCAGTGTCATGATCTTCATCTCCAGGGAGACAGGCTGGCGAAAACCCTGATAACAGAGTTCAGGGAGGCATTTGCCAATCGTTTCTGCCCCCTCACCCTGCTCCAGAACAATTGCTTAGAGGCCTCATCACTGCCATTACTCTTCCCTCTGCCGGTGGCTCCATTGGAGGCCAAAATCCAAACTTTATGCACAGGTGTTAGTTCCAACGAAATACAAATAAAATTGTTAGAGCCAGACATTGTGGGAGCCAGCCGGGGGTGGGGAGTAATGACGCTTGACAGTGAAGTTTCCTTGGAATAATAATATCTCTCTCGAAGGCAAAACTTGCTGCGTTTTCAGGCAAGCTAGAGTTTATTCAAAAGAAAGTAAGGCATGGGCTATTCAGAATTGCCTTAGGATATCGTTGAGAAAATGTAATCAGATATATTGTGTGCCGGGCACCTGGGTCATGATATGCTATGAAACGGCAAGTTCTGGTTGGTGGAGATGCTCACTACCTTTTCTGTCTTTCCTGTCTGCCACAGAGCTGATGCTCTTATGTAGACTCAGTTGGTGTGTTTTTTTCAGATACATAATCAATGCCTGATATATTTTCAGACAAGGAATATGTGAAACTGAGAAAAAAGAGGTTTAGAATATTCTTCCATTGAGTCTCCTTGGAAGCATAATGTAAATGCAGCTTCTTGTGTTAAATGAGAGTGGCCCAGATTTAGTAGTTTGGGGGTTCTTTGGATGGACCTTCTACTGGTGTGCAAATTATTGATTTTTTAAGTAGTCTAAAATATGCTTCACAATGCTCCTTCTTTTTTGTCTTAGTGAGATGGGATTAGCTAGTGAAGACTGTAAGATTCATCACACAAGTACGTGTTCCCCCAGTAGTCCTGATTAGATCCAGTGAGAACCACATCTGCCCAGCTGTTTGCATCCAGAGGTGTCTCTGGGGCTTAGCGCAGTCCTAGAGACTTAGCAGATTCTCAGTAAATCAGTGTCTGTTAACAGGCTGACTGTTAATAGTTAACAACTGTTGGTAAAAAATGGAATTATCCTGTGAGCAAAGAAAGTTTCTTTTATCTAGCTGAGAGCTTCAATGCTTTAGTCATTATTTAATGTTAGTTCCTGGGACTGAGATGGGATACCCCAAGGGACCGGAGTCTAGGCTATGCACTTGGGAGGCTGGACTCTGTCACCAGCACCGTGCAGTTCCAAGGAATTACTTTGAGACAGCCCTGAAATGCCAAACTGAGTGGGATCCAAAAACAATTAGTAAAATCAGTTTTTATGTTCAGAGTTAAATTTGGGTGGGATATTTGGCTTCTGTTGATATTCGTTTAAATTTATGGTTTGAATTCTTTTCAAAGTAATTGCACTTTGATTTGTGAGAAGCACTTGTGGAACTTTCAAGTGGCTGACTAGAATGCAAGTTTAAAATTACATTCACGCATGGCGTATTTCACTTTGTTTGAAATACTATAATAAACACCCAGTAGTGCAGTCACACATAAAGGCCATATCTGTCAAAATACATTGGGTTTCCCTTCTAACTCTGCAGTACATTGGAGGAAAGATTCATTTCATTTTTAAAAATTGGAAATAATGGATGTTGGAGTGATAGTTCAGCATGTAGAATCCTTGCCTTGCCTTGGAGATCAAACCCTGGTTTGAGCATCCTATATGGTACCCTAGAGTGATTCCTCAGAACAGAGCCAGGAGTGATCTCTGAGCACAGAGCCAGGAGTAAGCCCTGAGCAGACTTGGTGTGGCCCAAAAACAAAATATAAAATAATACAAACTGGAAATGTGTTTGCATATTAGTACTGGGTATTATATCCTGGAATGTCTGTTAAGAAACATGGCAAAGTAGCCCTAACTTTTAATTGCTTCATTTTTTATTGGTTCCCTAGCATTTAGGCACCATCTACCTATATTGGTTCATTTCCATCTGAATTTAAATTTTACCAAATAAGTTTGTTGACCATTAATGAGTCCTTTGTCATGTCAATGTCAGTGCTTATTTTCAATGACATTGATGGGAAATTCCTGTGACATTATGATTCCATTCAGAACAGATTGAAAAAGGAAAGCTTTCAGACCATACTTAGTGACATCAATTAAAAAAGTATGTGGTATTTCCCAAATAGAAAGCACAAAGTCTCAGATAAGAAACCAGAATTAACCTAGAATTATTCTAGAATTGGCGTAGAATTATTCTCTTAACTCTGTGAGGGAAAATGATCTTAAAATGATTAAAAAGTAATATCTTTGAAGTTCTTCTAAATGTAGAATATGGGACATTCTAAGCCAAGTTTTTTGTATTCAAATTTGTCTCCAGTAATGTAGAGACCTACTAATGCTTCAAATTGTTGCCAAATATTATATGAAGAACCACTTACTCAGACACCTGATCTTTAGAATGCAGCATCGTTTGTACCAATTTTAACGCTAACTAAGTACACTTTGATGAGACAGCATTTAATAAAATGCTCATTAATTTCATCATTAGCAAGGGTATGCTAAGAAGTAAGCCAGTTTCTTATGTCACGCCCAATTAGCATCCCCTGCTAGTAATCCCATTAGTATTGTTGAATTCACTAATGGAAAAACTAATGGGCATGCTAGCAGGCCACATTAATTGGGCACGACACCAGTTCTGGTTTTAATTATTAAACTACGATAATGAAATGTGTGTTTGTAAAATATTAAAAATGTTGAAAAAGGGTTGAAGAAAATAAAAGTTTGTGTAATGACAAGAGATAAGAGGAAATTCAGCCTACCCAGATTCAAGGACTGGAAAAATGAAATTACCAAATGGTCGACTTCCTACCTGATTGAGTTGCTTGTAAAAGTTGGAATGTTGTCTACTCAAAGGAACCACTTACACTCGTGGGAAATTAAAAGCCATTTGTGTGTATGTGTGTGTGTATAATATGGAATTCTGTATGTCATACATGTTGTCATGCTCTGTATGAGGCCTGACAGGAGCCAATTAAATGAGTGGAACAGACATGTTAAATTGCTGAAGCTATTTGAGGAAATATAAGTAAAGGTTTGACTTAAGATACTCTGATTAACATACTTTTCCAAGGTGTAAGTATGATATGACATGGCCATGTCATGTCAAGTAATTGTTAGGTTTTTAAGGAAAAATAGCAAAACAAGATCACTGGAATGGAGAAACAGTCCCAGTAACTTAAAGTTGCAAATAATTTTGCCAGTCTTAGTTTGGTTTTTCTAATTTTTGAGTAGAAAGAAAGTCATTGTTGTCAGGGAAATCAGTCTTAGAAGGAATGGAGGAGGAAGGGGAGAAAGGGAGAAGAGAGGAATGGAAGTTTAATTCTTTGATAGCAGTTGTGGTCAGAATGATGGGACCCAGGTCCAACTGTCTCTTTACTTTGTTGAGGAATGAATGTTTCTCTTTTGCTTTTCTGTTTTCTCCTTTCTGGTCCATTGTTTTCCCTTGGAATCTGTTCTTTCCTAGTATTCCCTACTTAGGAACAAAGAATAAATGTTTTTAGTGGGGGGGCCAAGTCTGCCTAGCTATGCTCAGGACTTAGTTCTGTCTCTGTGATCAGGAATCACTCCTGGAAGGCGTGGAGAACTATACACAGCCAGGGAAGGAACCTGGGTCGGTTGCATGCCAGGCAAGCCCTGTAACCCTGTATTATCCTCTACAGTCTGTGACTGTGCGAGATGTTGGCCTACAGAGCATCAGGTGGAAGTTTACTCACAACGCTCATGTTCCGCATGTAAATGGACAATTCCTATGTGACTTCTCTTCCTTCCATGACTAGTATATGAAAGTGAGAGAGAAAGTAACTTTCCTGTCAATTCTTTATTTCTATTTTATTGCTTATTTATTTTTATTGAATACTATGAAATACACAGCTACAAATTTTTTCATGACTGGGTTTCAGTAATACAATGTTCCAACACGCATCCTGTCATCAGGGCACATGTCCCTCCACTGCTTGTCCCAAGCTTTCCTCCCACCACCCCCTCCCCACCTCAGCCTGCCACTATAGCAGGCACTTTCTTCTCTCTCTCACACACCTCTCTTTCTCTCTCTCCCTCCCTCCCTACCTCTCTTTCCTTCTGGGCACTATAGTCTGCAGTACAAGTACTAAAAGTTTATCATGTATATCCTTTTTACCTATTTTCAGCACTCAGTTCTTGTCCAGAGTGATCGTTTCTAACCATCATGGTCACAGTGGTCCCTTCTCCTAACCGCCCTCTTCCCCAGCTTGTTGCAAGCTTCCAACAGTGGAACAGTCCTCCTGGCTCAGGTTATTACTTTTCTTGGATAATAGTCTCATATCATGTTTTTTCAATATGCTA
Source organism: Cryptotis parvus (assembly GCA_021461705.1). Lineage (NCBI taxonomy): Eukaryota > Metazoa > Chordata > Mammalia > Eulipotyphla > Soricidae > Cryptotis > Cryptotis parvus. The sequence continues at coordinate 123,664 of JAJIBD010002795.1, forward strand.
CAAATGAGCGCAATCATTATATGTCTCTCCCTCTCCTTCTGACTCATTTAATTCAGCATAATACTCTCCATATCTATCCATTTATAAGCAAATTTCTTGACTGTTTTTCCTGGTGGCTGTGTAATATTCCATTGTGTAGTTGTACTATGATTTCTTTATACAATTATCTGTTCTCAGATACTGGGGTTGTTTCCAGATTCTGGCTACTGTGAGTTGTGCCACAATGAACATAGAATTGTGCATGCCATTTTTGCTATGTGTGTTTTGGGGCCACCAGGGTATATTCCCAGAATTATATTGCTAAGTTTTTAGAACTAACACTTAATGGCATTAAAAAAATAAATCTCCTTTTATATTTCTTTCTTTTCCCAAGTCCAACAGTTTAGAATATAAAACTTAATACTTGCATAAGGAATACAGGTTCTCAAATGCAAGTGGCACCTGTAAGGGACTCTGACTCCAGGGGGTGTTTGCTCATATCTGAGCATGATGGCGAGAACAGACACTGATAATGAGGCCGGCTTGCTGCCAGGCATAAGTTCTCGAGTTGAAGTTCTCTTTGAAATGTGTGCATGTGGGATCCTGCTGAATCTGTCAATTGTTAGTGTGAGTGTTCTTGTGTGAACATATTCCTAGTACATGAATGCACGTGTGCATTTGTTTGTTCCCTTGAAGGTCAGTCCTTGGTGGAAATCTCCAGAGCCAGCAATGGGGAAAACAGGGAGTGGTAGCAAATGGCCTAAATCACTGTCAGAAGTTTGGCCATATCACACCGGAAGGACCATAGACAGATACGAAGGTCTCTGGCTCTCTTGATGTATCTCCTACTTTTCTGTCTCTTCTTTCACTTTGATTGCCACTGAATTTCATCTCAGTTGCTGCTGAGGTCGCTTTTGGGAGTCCTAAGATGATAAAGTCTGACAACCACGTTCTGTACAGCAATTGTGTGATGCTAAGGACGTGCAAAGCCATCCAGGTTCTTGTGTGATTCTCTACCATCTGCAAGAAATTTTCCTCTGTTCTTGAAAGTTTATTTTTTACTTCTGGAAGGCAAATTATGTGAAGTAATACAGTTATTTATTTTTGTGTGGTTTCTTTTGTGGGGGCACGGTTGGTTTGGTTAGGTTTTTTTTTTCTGGTTTAAAAGGGAGCCCATTAGGAAAAGGGGACTCTCATACATTGGTGGTGGGAATGTCGAACTTGTATAACCTTTCTGGAAAACAATATGGTCATTCCTCCAAAGACTAGAAATTGAGCTCCCCTTTGACCCAGCCATACCACTCCTGGGAATATACCCTGGGACGCAAAACACACAGCGGAAACACAATCCGCACTTTTATTTTCATAGCAGCACTATTCACAATAGCCAGAACCTGGAAACAACCAGTATGCCCGAGAACTGATGACTGGATAAAGAAACTGTGGTACATCTACACAATGGAATACTATGCAGCTGTCAGGAAAAATGAAGTTATGAAATTTGCCTATAAATGGATGGACATAGAAAGGATCATGTTGAGTGAAATTAGTCAGAAGGAAAGAGAGAGACATAGAATGACTGCATTTATTTACATGACATAAATATACCAGGTGATCTTACCAAAAGTGGAAATTACCACAAACATGAGGGAGTCAGAGGTTGGGTAAGACAGAGAAGGGAACATGTGTGAATAAATGTCGAAAGGGCTGATACCAACATAGAACTGAACATTAAATACAGGCAAAAAATGCACATGATGGCTTCCCAAGTGTATGTAGTGCAACCCACAATGTGTAGGAGAAGGAAGGGAGAGAGAGGGAGAAAGAAAAGAGATAAAGAACCTGCCATTTAGGCAGGCTATGGGAGGGAGGAGGGAATTGGGGACATTGGTGGTGGGATATGGGCACTGGTGGAGGGCGGGTGCTGGAACACTATGTGACCGAAACCTCCAAACATGAACAACGCTGTAATTGTATATCTCACGGTGGTATAATAAAGTATTAATTAAAAAAATAAAATAAAAGGAGCCCATTAAACTGGGACTGCAAATAATAATGCTTATTAATGATCATTAATTAATTATATAACAGTTTTTCTATGGTATGTATACTGTAGTATATAAAGCAACACAAATAGAAAGGAGTTTGCTTGATTGAATAGACTATCACTTAGACCTGAGTCTAATACTCCCTAAGAAGTGAGTGTATGTAAGCACAAAGTCAGGCCCCAGAAAGGCTGTAGATATTTTATTTATAGGTGACTAAAAA